>SNQN01000400.1:3194-79206 GCA_008642245.1 Bassia scoparia | reverse complement strand
AAGAGAGATTAGAGAGAGATTATAGGTCTAATTGAGCGACGATTTTTCTTCTGATGTTCGATGTTCCATTCGAAAAGGGGGCTTTCACACTCAAGGTCTTGCGAAATACAAGATCTAATTACCCTATGCTGCATCTCTATATAGTCCAAACACGGTTTAACATGCAAATTATTAAATATATGATATTATTCAGCATATATTAGTCAAGAAAACAACTCGACTGGTTCTGTAAAACCATGTTGTGCGAAATGTATGCTACTATGTTGAATTCAGTGGAAACACTTGTTATCTCTAGTATAACTAACTCCAAACAAAGGAGGGTAAGTGCCTTCAATCAAAGGGATAATATCAACAATAAATATCAAGCAACTCAATGTTCATGAGGAGAAAACCAGTATCTCCATACTAGTAGACATGCGCAACACCCAGCCTGGCTTTTTTCCAGTAATCCCATTTCACTATATTCATATCTTATTTCTATACGGCGATATCCACTTATTCTGCTTAATTGTTCTTAAAAAAACATGCCAAATGTATGTGGAACAAGCTCAACATCTTAGAGGACTTCATACATGCGATATCTCGTCATCATTACTATGAGGTATTTTAATGGAAGTGTCACCTTTATAAGTACTAAGAAAAGTCAAAGTTTATCCTGCGCCGTATGTGAGTGCGAGTTCTTTAAAAACACACGGGGGTATATGGGTTATAGTTAAAATCAGGGAAATATATGAGGAAAATCCATACTTATATTATAGTATATAACACACAATACTTAAAGGATAAAATAGCAATGACAAAATATGTAACCGAGTAGTATGTATTGATTTCAAAAACATGGGTGAACCTAGATATTTTATTATAAAATAAATTGAAACTAGGTAACGAGTAGTTATACTTCAATTACAACTCAAAATTATGTATTTATGAACCCAAATTTTGTCTTATTGTAATTAAATGTTCATTTTTTGTTACATACTTCAATTATTCTTCACAGATACAAAATATTTGTTGGCATGGTTTGTGCTCGGAGCCAGCACAATTGCTTAAGAGCCGTAAGCGCTGGTGAATAAGTACATGGCGAATCCCTTGGTAAGGCTCATTTATATTAGCTGCAGTCAAATATCCTTTAGAGTATTTGCAAGTTACTTCTAGCACTTGTATTAAGTGGAAGGAATCGGTGGTGAAGTGAAGGGTTATGTAGATTCCGATATATGGTGGTGACCTTATGATGGTCGGAAGTCTACCCACGGGATGTGTTTTGCCTCGGAGGTTCAGCTATAATTGGAGGTTCAGCATTGCAAGATGTCACACGCCTTGTCCTACAGACGGAGGCCGAATTACATGGCTTATGACGGAAAGGGATTCAACGAAGCCAAATGGCTTGGGGTTTTGTGTGTGAGTTGAATTCGTCGGTATGTTCAGAAATCAGCAATTCTTATCATAGGAAGGACAAAACACATTGAATTGGAGGTTTCACTAAACAATTTAGAGACATAGTTGCTAGTTGGGCAAAAGTGTCCCTTGGAGAAAGTGCAACTTCGGGAGATCCGACCGGATATGCTTAATAAGCCTTTAACAGTTTCAAAGTTTTGAGCATTATTACTCAAACTTGATTGGTTGTTATTGAAAGTCATAGTTGTTTATCACGCTTGGTGAGGGTGGTTACATTCTTTTGTTGTGTTTTCTTTGAATCAGCTTACTTGTTGAGATTGGATTATCTCGTCAAGGGTGGGATTGTTAAGAATGACTCCATATCATCAATGGAAGGTCTGCAATGCATGTTTTGGGGAGAATTTCCTGTGATGGCAGGTTTGGGTTGAAGCACGTACTGAGACAGAAAAAAAATCACGAGGCACGCTCTGATGGCGGGCAAGGCGCGAGTTTTAGCGTGCGACACTCCTTTGGTACGGTGGCGCGCAGTGCGCCTGTTGTTATGTTTTCATGTGCTTTTTGCTTGTTTATGTCGGTGCTTGGCGTGGAATGCTTATATCTTGTTATATGCTCTTATCTTCATTCCATACAAATACACACAAATACACTCAACCAGAATGCTAACTTTGTCAGAATATCAAAGCTAATAGTTTAATTATTGTAAAAGCTTGTGACATGTAGTATTTAGTGAGGGGAAATTTCGCTTTGGTAGGTATGAGTTTTTGCGATCCTTTTGGTAAGGTATGAGTTTTTTTTTTAATCCCTCTAATAGGTACGAGTTTACATGCATTCCACTATGGGTATACTGAGAAATATTCCATTAAATTAAACCAATTGGAAAGAATATTTCCGTTAAACGCACCCCCAAAATGTCAAAACAACCACCAACCCCAACTTCCACCCCTCCCCGTCGCAGCTTCCTCTCTCCCTCACATACCCTGGTGGCCCCATGGCCCGCTGCCACTATCACACCACAAGAAATTCGTGCTCATTCGAACCCGCATTACCGACCTATTAACGGTCGGCTAACTAGTTACTGACCGCTAGTGGTCGGTAATTAGCGTCGCCGCAAGTTAGTCGGTAAATTTAATTTACGCGACCTTATTGGTACACGATGAAATAATTATAGCCGAAGCATCAAGTTATCTGGTGCTTCACAGAAGAACTAGATTTCGACGCGTGGTGAGTAAACAAGTGACAACGGACGTAAGCTGTGTTTCAGAATAAATGTTGTGACAATTGTTGTAATTTATTGATATAGAGTGAAAAAAATGATGATCTTAATCATATATGATAATCTATAGAGAACATTTTCGAGTACTGCACAGGTGGCATGTGTGAATTCGCGTTTTGCTGTTGGGTCGGGTATTTAAAGACCAATTATCCGGACGGACCTGACTAGAGGACGGCGTGGCGTCAGTAAAGGAGGATTGTGATTGAGTAGCGTGGGAAGAAAATAGATCTATAAATAAGCGGGAGAGCGCGACGTAATGCGAATAATGCACATAACGTCATCGCTGGTACCAAATCGCCAGGGCCTGAATCTCCGTATGCCACTACAACGAACGCAGATATAAAGAGAGACAATAAAAAATATAGTGTTTTAAAAAAAATGAAGTATTTATTAGTAATCTCAAACTTCGCAGACACTAGCGAGATCGAACGTGACTTAGAATGCCGCTAACTAACATCACAAATAATTTATATGCTACCCGTCAAACGATGAATAATTTAGTACATGGTGCTACTTTCTTCTGTATAAACAAAATATCTTGAACACAAAACTCACAAAAACACAAGTAAGAATACGACAGGTAATATCAATGATAGCTGACTAAATGGATACGCAAAAAGGCGAGAAGTAACTTCAAAACGAAAACCCAAGTAGCAACGTTCGAGGATCTGTATACTTGGTGATTTCCCATGTCTATCACGGTGACAAAAAAAATCTAAGTAGAAGACGAAGCAGAGGCGGCGATATCGAACTTATGTTATATTTTCAATCACTCTTAAGAACGCGCGTGAGCCTAATAGCTCCTGAAGACGTCGAGAGGCTTTTAATTTGTCAACGACCAAGTATGGACATGCGCGACCTAAAGTAAATGCAATTTTCTTGTGTCTCCACTCTAATCAGTGGTTAACGCAATAGGCCCATATTTATTGTAAACGGAGAGCATTAATCTTATCGCATTTTAGATCGATTGAAAGTATGTATGGCAGGTCGATGATTGCTTTAGAAAGGAGAAAATTGAAACAAGTGCATTATGCATTGCATTGCGGATCGCACGGTCGTTGATTTGATGAATCGCTACTCGACTATACTCATTTTGAAAAATGCCAATATCGACGACCGCAATGATGACATTTGTTATGCCGTACTGTGTTCGTAGATTGTACAGGAGTGGCCGAGAGTGGAGAATCCAAGGTTAGCTGCGTCAAGTCGTATGTCAGATGCAGTTGAAAGATGGAGAATAGAGCACATGACATTCCTCGAGTTACGAATGCAGACAGAAGAGATGCGAAGGTAACTAATTATTAATAACTACTCATACTACTTTAATTCTAAGAGTACGACAATGACTATTTTACCATATGGGAAGAATACACCATACACGTATACAGGAACGGATAGCGCAAAAGATGACAGTATGGAAAACTAGCATGGCCACATGTAGCTATCCTCATTCCAGAGTCGAAAATATTGGAATATCTAAATTACAGCATTGATATATACGGACGAGAAAAGAATTTTATCGGACCTTATGGAGATACTTGGATAGTAATATTAGAACATAAAGCACGTATAATGATCTTGAATAATCGACCGAAGCGTGCTTCACAAATAAGTCGTGAGTAAGTACGTCGCTAGTAGAGCATTAGTGCCTCAATGATCTTGGCCGATTAGTAATATCAGAAGGCGTATTCATGGTTTTGATTGACGGAGGGAGAATACAGTGGAGTGCTTCCGATGAATGATCTGGTTAGGAGAGAGTGATCGATAGCTATGATATGTGCAATAATAACTTCATAGTCTGTATATAGTTTGAATGATTTCAATAGATGTTCCGACAGAAAGTCAACAAGTATGAAAGGGATCGACTAAGGGATAATATCACGAAAGAATAGATTTGAAAGATAGTTGTATATTTATATACCAAATAATATACAATGTTACATATTATAATGACTATAATAGATGATAGTAATTTTTATCTAGAATTTGCAACTTGTGTACCCGATATTACTCAGCTCTGCTAATTAAGTTTATTATTAAATCAGTCTGATTTGTCAAGGGAGCAAAAGAGTGTTGTTGCTTTGCATGTTGTGATCCAATAGGTTAGTAAGTCAATTTGATACAATCACTAGTGATCATGGGAACAAATGGATTTAAAGATTGAAGAGAGATTTCTATAACTATTGAACTTTTAAAGATATAGGGTCTTCTTTTTATTTATACGTAACATTAATAAAAAAATGAAGAAATTTTAAGTGTTTGTAGCTCACTAGAAATCGGGTGTAGGTGTTGGACATGAGTTACCAATGAGTCCTAAAAATCTGAACCCTAAAGAGTCTTATAAGGTGTGATAAAAGCTAGGTCAGGAGCCTCTTGAATGGTATGAAAATCAACAAGAGTTAGAGATTCAACCATCCTTAATGTATGCTTAACGTCGACCAAAAAACTAGCACAAGATTGAAATGAAGAATATCAGATTAAAATGACAAGTAGTTGAGAACAAAAATAAATAACACAAAAATGAATTCCGATAACCTAAAGATCAGAAGGAAAATCAACTGAAAAATCACGTAAATTGGTATACACAGCGTTTATAATAAGAATAAAATGTGGAGACTATAGTACCAGGAGACGATCTACTCAGAAATTGTTCGTGAACTGCTAAAAAAATTCAAGAAACAAAATAATATAAAGGAAAATAAACGAAAATCAAGATACCATGATAAGAGATCTGATATGACAAACAGAGAAAAAAAATCTGTGAAGAAAACCACAAAAAAGTTAAATTTGGGGAAGAAAAGGGAACAATACCTAGAATTAACACATAGAGAAGAATTTAAACCGACGAAAAAAGATATTTACATAACACCGTATGATCTGAATAAATCAATTGTAAATATCATCATGACCAAAAAAACGAGAATTTAAAAACCGTTGATCCTGAATTACGAACAAATGACAATTTTATGCTTTAAAAATCGAATCATATAGACAAGTTAGACAAAAAAATTTGAAAATAGACAAGAACCAAGTACGGTGAAATTAAAATCGGAAAAACAAAACCTCAAAAAATGCGAAAAGTGTAGTAGAGTTGCGAAGCGGTGTCAAATAGGCAGCTCGAGCGTCGGAGCGTGGTGAGGATCAATGCGGAGCCGTTGCTGCAGAGAGTGAGGGAGGGCCGTAAGAGGTCGAGATATGATATGAGACTGAGAGATGAGTCGAAGAAGAATTCATGAGGGAAAAAGCACATGAGTGAAGGGAGGAGAGCAGAGTGGATGGAGACGGAGTACAGATAGGAAAGAGGGTCCGCGGACATGAACGCGTTGAGATGAAATGAGGAGAAAAGGGCGTTGCAAATGGAATACAGGAGGAGAGAGGTGAGCGAGTAATTTCAGTCATAGAACGAGGGGTGAGCACTCGAGTTCTCTACAAAAGCTACGGCGACAGTTGGGAATTTTTGATTGATGTTTTTATTATGTTTGGAGGTTATATCACGAACTGCTGACGATGTACTGCTGCGCAGTGTTCGCGACTAAAGGCGGTCCAAAAAGTGCCGTTAGATTAAGTGGTAGTCGTTGAGAAGCTTAGGAGATGGTAGTGTTATTATGTGGGAGACAATGCTAGCGTCGAAGGAGAAGAGATTCGGTATATGAGTCTGAATTACCAACTACGGTGTTTTTTTTCTTCGGTCGGTATTCCTGATTGTTTAGGTGGTGCGATAATTATTTTTCCCGAACGGATAACGATCGTCTTTACGGTCCGGTAGATTATAACGGTCGTTATCGGGTCGGTAATTTCTGATTGAAATTTTGCAGTGGGTAAAGAATCGATCGGCTAAGCCACGAACTTCTTATTGTGTCAATCTTGTTCTCCCGACCAGAAACCCACAACTACACCGCTCCGTCGCGCCCACCAATCAATCTCCCTCTCCATCAAAATTGTCCACCTCGTCCTTCATCGTTGCCAACCATCAACGCAAACCATCTCGCTGTCACATCAATGTACACCTAGATCTGCAACTTGCTAAATCAAAATTTTGAACGCCAATTGCTACCCAGTTTTCGAATTCGCGATTTTCAGAGGGGGAGGGGGTTGCGGTGTTGGGGTCTGATGTGTGGGTGCGTCCGAAGGTGGGGGTTTGTCCGCGATTGTGGCACCATCTCCTCTCATCGCGATTTGCAGAGGGTGATTAGGTGTAGATGGAGTGGGGTGACGAGGGTGGTGGACGAGTACAGTGGGTGGGGGAGGAGGTTTAGGGGCAGCATGGGGGTGGAGGAGGAGGGTTTAGGGGGCAGCATGGGGAGGTGGGATGTTTAAGGGCGGATAATATGGGGATGCTCGATGGTGGTGTATGGAGCGATCGGTATGGGGTTTTTAACGAAAATTAGAGGGATGATACCCACGATTGGCGAATGAAAGCAAACTCCATACATAATTAGAGAATGAAAAAAACATCATACCTACCAAAGAGAATTTCTTTTAAGTTGAGAGATTGCATCTCTTAGTAAACACTATTGGTTTAATGCCAAGTTTGTTCTCGCTCTTGGTGGTTTTAATGATGCTCCATACTTTGAAGGATTTTCACCATCCAAATCTCTCTTTGCTTGTTCCTATTTGTTATCTTCAAAATAAATTAACGTCACCTCAGACCCTTCAAGATTTATTCTTACAATCAAACCATCTGAGTCATTTTGTTTAGATTTAGGGATGATGGATGCATTGATCACCGCGATAATCCAGTGGCAATGTATCACACTTCTAGTCTGAACACAATGCATTTTTATCTTTTCTGTTAGTGATTAACGCATTGTCCGTCGCAATCCTGAGTTTCACCATTCCACAGCGCCAATAGTACCCAATAACTAATGAATAATACATTCCACCTTGTTATAAAAGATAGGTTTACAACCTGGCTTTGCGAAGCTCATAGATGTTTAAGCATAAATAAATGCAAACACAAAAAAAAAACGCATTTTATTTGACGACCCTAGTGTCTGTACTGGCAACTAGACAAATAGATATTGCGGAAAATATCTAAGTGACAATCCACAAATGGTATTGATAAAAGAGATTGTCAATTCGTAATGACCTCTTGGTAAATAACAACCAGAAAAAAGAACAAAGATTAAATACAAACATTGTATAAAATGAATCTTCATTTATGTTACCAAAATAATGGTCGATTTGGGAAGATTGTTGACACATTTTGGATCAATCACCAATGAAGTGACTAGAGCGGAGCCAGCAATGCCCCCTCAATAGATTTCGCGTACAAGTGCGTACCAGACATGTGTAGTATAGTAGAGCAAAGATTGGAATAATTTGTTTAACTGCAATTTTTTCACTATTATACTATGAATTATCGATGCAAGCGAAAAGGCAGAGAGTATAATAATATTAAGAATGCCGAACATTCGAAGAGAAGGAATTACCCAGAAATCAAGGAGAACAGTTAGGCAGAGTATAGAAATGAAAGTTCTCCGTGGAAGTGACCGGTATATTACGTCACAGCACTGATAGCAAAATATCAAACAACTTTTTATATTGAAATTAATACATTGGAACAACCCAAAGCTAGTCTTCTTTCAATACTTTGAAGAGATCCAATCTACAAATGCACGGAACATATGGTCAAAATTATGATAACGGGAGAGGCATAGTCCATCAATCAAGTATTCATTTTTACCGATTCGATACGAACTAGACGAGTAGTCCGTCCAATGCATGAAAAATCTTATCTCGTGGAGTGTTAGGAGATGTAGAGGATCGACATATATTTGCGATCCGTCAACATCCTCTCGTTTATAAGCAACAACAGGAAAAAACTCAATTTCAATACCATGAGCCGTTCTGAGTCTATATATTACTATACTGACCCCTGTTTCAAATGGATATCGCCAGGAATTCGCCTGGAAGTTCTTGTGGAACTCTACGGGTAGGTAGTACCATCTACTTAGAAGTATCTGAAAATCACACAGCACTTGAAAAAAAATGCTTAGGTAGTATAATAAACACAAACAAGGTAGTGGGAGGAACCGAACCCGCAGAGTGTAAAAAATAAACAATCATTCAAACAAGAACACTAAATTATGAGGAATCATCTAACCATTTTCAATTGATTAATTCAACTAGAAGAAGTACTGTATTTCCCTCCTGTTATAAATGCTTTCCGCCAATGTGACTATTAGTACATAGGTCAATCGTCAGATATTTGATCTTCACGTTGATCATGAGCGTATCGACATTATATTATATGAGAAATTAGAAGTAATTCACAGAATGTAGAATATTCTTTTAAATACTTGTTGATCTGAGATGAATCAAACACGATGTCAATATGACTATTGTTTTGTCTTATATATAGAAAAATTTAAAAGATCCTACGACCATATTTGTGATATACTATCTATACTAGTTATATATAATATGATAACTAGATACTACTGATCGTGATATAGTAGATAAACATAGTAATATATATATAAGCATAAAGATAGTTATATATCACATGGATAGACCATAATAATATACGGTACGACAAATGGTTGACACAATAGGTTGAGATCTTTGAGAGCAGACTGTATCTCCATAGATTAGTGTTTAACATTTACGAACGGAGTAAAAGAAGTACTTAATATATATTATTATGTCTTCAGACGGATCATCAGTGCTATGGAATATACAATGTTGATACTGGTAGATCTAGTGATAAGAACACAGTATTATAGGCAATGTAATATCATCGTATGTATAGCTGTGAGCAGAAAATATCATGTTATTCTTCTAAAATAAGTAAGTTAGTTAGGATCCATGCCAGTGCAGATAACTCAATAAATTTATTGTGCACTAGTATAGTGACACTTTACATTAATATAGTTACCCATTATTAACTTTACATTTAATATATGTAGAAGTAATAAGAAGAATTGCACTATATTGATGGAAGTATACTACAGTTACTAATTTACGCGCCAAACATATGTTAACTCATAAGCGTGGAAATTTGTACATACCCGATAGTGAGTCGAAGACCTTATTGCATGTTTAAAAAATAGTATTACAAAGATGTCACGGTAAAAATGTTAGACAGGAACTTTAGTAGTACTGAGTTATAAATAACCAAAGTTAGACATTAATGTTAATAGGTAAGAATTAATCGGTGAGAAATATAATTTGATCGGAATGTGAAGCGGAAAAAGACCAGAGAGAATGAGAAGCAACGCAACTTACCAGTTTAACTTAGACGGTACTGACCACTGCGGCGACGCCAACTTTCTCGCCTTGTGCAAAGCTAATGGCTATGGACTGGTATTGTTTGCGACGCGCGCGAGGTCCGTATATATTGGATAAACCACACCAGTTATCTAGATCTCATATATCACTTGTAATTTAGAAGAGGACCGCCGAACCGAGAAGCTTCTGCAGCTTCTTGCGTAACGACTTTTATCTGAATTCTCCAACGAGACTCTGAGAGAACGGCACAAAAATTCAGATTCGCTAATGCTTAACGATTGAAAAACACCGATAAAGCTCATGACGAGAACAACTTGTTCACTTAGCTCTCCGATACCTAATGGCTCCTCGCTAGTCATGCCTCTTCGTCCTCACTCCGGCCACCGTTTAAACGCGCCGACTGGCTGCTCCTATCGTCGTCGAGGGCCACCTTCTGTGGGACCTCCACTCGCAGACCAGCGGTCTTCGGGTGGCGCCCCACACCGCCCGCGCGCAAAGGTCCCAACACCACGTCTCACCGTCGTCTAACAACCACCACTAACCTACAGCGCTACGACATTGCCGGTCGTTTTCGATCGGCCTCATACGACCAAGGGGCTCGACTCAGAAGGTCATGGAATCCATCCGACTTTCGTGTACCGGCCCTCATCGCCTCCGAGGGCGCGGTGCTTAGAGTGTGCGATTGATTTGAGTGGTTTCAAGAGGAAAAAAGTGGGAAGGAGTTTGCCGAGGTGCTCACATGCGTTTTCGACGTGGACTGTACGAATGAGTGGCTGTTTTGCACTCTACTTGCCCTATTTGCGAGCTAATGTTGGCGGTGGATGATCATCGCGGTTCGATGAGCGGCTTGGCCGCGATGAACGGCACTGAATCGGACGGCCTGAGGATTGAAAGTAAGTAAGATTGAGTACTAATAAAATGATGATGTATCATACATCAGATTGTGGTGCAAATCAATAATGTAGAATTCAATCAAGTGATGATCAAGCTGTAGGAAGTATGAAATGCTCATCATCAATCATATCACATCAATCATCATCATCATCATCATCAACATCATCATCATCATCAATCATCCATCATCATCATCATCATCATCATCATCATCATCATCATACATCATCAGTGATTAGATTGCTTCTTTGTCAGATGTTTGAGTAGAAATAGGTCAGAGAGGCAAGAGTGTCAATACTTCTTTCATTTATTGCAATATTAATTAAGAAGAACAGAAATGTTATATGTTTTCTTTTTTCTTGTATCAGCTTTTGTGTTGATGAATTTTAATATTAGACAAGAAAACATTTTGTTCAAGTATATGTGTGTTTTTTGGTAATATCGTATTTTAAGCTAATATAAACATTCATGGGTTTTGGTCTGGTTGTTGTTTTTGGTACATTCGCTTCAAAGGCAATATTCTCCTTTTAATATACTTTTTGTAATCTTGTAAAATAATTAAAATAACGTTATTTTGTCAGAAAAATTCACCAGTACTTTGCTAATCATTAAAATTTCCACTATAATCATTTTATTTTAATTTTTTTTAACATATTCCCTTCCCAATTAGAGTTAATTTGGTTCACCCTAACACTTACAATATCTGATCGTACTGTCCTCAACTCCCTCTCTTCTACTAACCGCCTGTTTTGTTTGTATATTAGTAAAGGAAGGGAAGAGAAAGGAAAAGAAGAAGAAGGAAGGGAGGAAAGGAAAAGAAAATAAACTTTAATTTTCCATGTTTGGTTCAATAGAGGAAGTGAAAGGAATCTAACTTCATTTTTCTACGTTTGGTTAGACATTAATAAAGGAATGGGGGAGGGGGGGGGGGGGGAGGAAGGGGGGGGGGAAGGAAAGGAATAAAAATTAAGTTTACTTTTCTCTTTCCTTCAAATTCCCCCAATTTTGGGAGGAAAGAGATAGGAAAGAATGTAAAGAAACTTTTTTGTCAATTCTTTCCTGGTTTCTTCTTTCCCTCCTATGTTTTAAACCAAATGACGGAAGTGTTATATTTCTTCCACTTCCCTTCCTTCCCACCATTGGTCCTCTTCTACCAAACAGACTCTAAGAGGTTAAGTTTGATAAGCTGTAGAGAGTCTCACCTAACTCTAATAGTAGACCAAAAATATGTGATAAATAACTATGAGAGGTGGAATTTCAATAAAGAAGAACAAAGTAAGGTTTAATTTATTAAAAAAAAAAAAAACAAGGTGATTAATTTCCTAAAAACATTAAGTGAAGGTAGTAAAAGTGCAATTTAAACCTAATCTCACCATTCACTTAAATTTCCAAAATAATCCAGCTTTTACCTCTACATTTTCTTATAATGAGCTATTACCAGTTACTTGGTCGGGTTGATGAACTTTTTAAAGATGGCCCAATTTGATATGTGTCCATTTTCTTATTGGTTGAGTTTTTTTCCTTGGGGAATTTTCCTATTGTATACCCCTGAAATTTTGCATTTTCTACAATATACATTCTATTTTTTTCGCACTTTCTATAGTATACCGTTGAAATCTTTGATAAATGTCCACAAAGAGTAGATTAGAGGTTAAACATAACCGACACCATAGATAAGTTTGATATTAAATAAAATTAAAGTTAAAACCCAACGACCAAACCGGCCCACTCCCATCCTGCCACCCCGCCTCCCCGAACATAAGACCGACCCTACCCACCACTCATCATCCACCCCCACTGCTACCAGAACCACCACTCCTCCCACATCCTCGCAAGCTGGCCACCCTCATCTCACTCGACGAACACACCACCTACCCACACTCCATTCACCATCCTCGTGAACCACCTCCATCAACCACCAACCGAACATCTACCCCTCAAGAACACTTCCACATCACCAATTGGCCGAACCATTCCACGTTTTAGAAAAATAAATGAAATTGGGAAAATTCTAAGGGTTTTGAATTTTTTTAATCAACCTCTTAATCTCAAAACAAAAAAACTCAAAATTAAACTTGGTTTTGCAATCAAACCCAACCCCAACCAAAGCCTATGTTAGTTTTTCGAATTGAATTTGAGTTTTGAATTGAAGTAGGGTTAAAATTTGGGTTTCGCGGCGAGGGTGGTAGTGGGCTGGCGAGTGGTGGCCTACGCGAGGGTAGAGTGGGGCTGGTGGTTGGTGCTGCACAAGGTATGGTTTGGCGAGAATGAGAAGGGTGAGTAATCATTCTACTACAAAAAGGGTCAAAGCAATCGGATTAAAAAAGGTTAAAGAGACTCGCAACACACCGATATCGTAGCCATAGTCCAGGACGCTCCTTAGGTATAGAGACGCTCGATTCGTAGTCTTTTATTTGAAATAGAGAGTAGGGATTTTTTTTTTTTGCTTATTTTGCGGTTCTATTAATGAAATCGCAATAGACGACCGGGGGTAGTGTTATATTTCCAATGCTATAGTCGGATACTAATTAACCGGCTCGTTTATTGATGAATATATAAGTAAGATCGTTTCTTTATCAAGCAATCACCACGCGTGTCTTTTTAGAGGTCTAGTATAATTTACATAACTTAAAGGAAATACACTCGAGCATGTTGACATCTTCTCACAGTCCTCGATGTACTTTTCACACATGGTAATCGACTTCTGATCTTCTGTTTTTGTATATCTATTTCTTAAAATGAAAAATACAATTCCAATGCAGAACAGTGTTAAGGAACGAAACAATCTCACTATATTATTCAATTATCCAAAGTTTAAATCTATACATAAATCATATGCCCATCACTAAAAACTTTAATTATCACGAGCCACCATCACCAAAACTTAAACACAATGCATCTAATCTACTGGCATCACGTAGACTTTCAGCCAAGAGGCTATGCAACTTGAATTATCCTGCAACGCCAAACATCAACTCACCAAATTTTACGCGCACATAATTCGCAAGAAAGATAACGCGAGGAATAAGAACTTTGGTAGCTAAAAAACAACCAACAACAAAGTCATAGACCACTCTAACTCCCGAGACCAGTAACTCTAGCAAAATACACTCCCAATCAAAACACAAACATAATTATCCAGCTAAAAACAACACTAAGCCACACGACAATGCGAATACCCCAAAAAATACAAAAATGAAAATCAATTTAAACCCCATAACCTTCTTATTGTTAAATTTGAATTATTCACTATCGAGACAACACTCTAGTGCCTTACTCTTGGCACTGTTCTGAATTATAGACCATCCGAGCTTCCTCTCGAAACCCACTCAACTGCATTAATTGCATTAGATTATCTCTTTTTTTTTTAAAATATCATCACGTCATATTTGATCCCTTTAAAATCGAAACAAGCAAGAAAAACTTAAGATCTATAAAAGTAGGAAATCGTAAAAGCCAACAAAAATAAAAAACGAATTTGTAAAACTATAAAATCAAAAAACTAAAACAAAATAACCAGAAAAATAAAATATACAAAACGTAGATCTATAAAACCCAAAAATTGGGTAATAACATAAACAACACAGAAAATCAATAAAATCTGAGCCAAGGAAATGATATAAAGACTACTTTCAACAAAATCAAGAAAAATTGTAAAACACAAACACAAAGAAATAAAAACGAAGGAATTGAAAAACAAAAAGAAAATACAAGAATTTGAAAACGGAAGTTGACAAAGGGAAAATAAAGTAACAAAAAAAAAAATCTAACAAAAACATGATTACTTATAAACACTTAGAGTTCATATAATTTGTTTTTCTGGCACGAATCATAAATGGAGATAATACCACACAGGTTATCAAAACACAAAAAAGGATTTTCATCCCAACAAAACTTATCCAAATTGATATAAGATATATTTACAAAAAACGATGAAAATAAGTCAGGAGTCGGAACCCAATGATGATAAGAGCCTATGGAGGAAAGAAAAAAGGGAATTATACTCACCAAGGGGAAAAGGAAGCAACAAATCGAGTAGCATGGAATAATAAAGCAAAATGGTAGAATCAGTGCAGGATTGTCGGTAAAGAATCGAGGCAGAAATAAGGAATTTCGCAAAAATCGAACTAGAATAAGCATCGTCGGGATTTACAGTAGGTAGATGCATTAGAGTGAGACAAGAATAGAAAAATCGGGGAATAAAGTCGGATCTAAGTAAGATTTGGCCAAATTATGATGCTGATGGCCAGAGAAAACAGCAGAAATTAGAGAACGAGAACTGCAGATCTAAGTTAAGATTAGAAAACCGAAACCGCGCGCAAAAAGACAGAATATCGAAAATTAAAACTTGAAACAGACAAGGCGATCAGGAATATTCGAAAAAAGAAGCGGAAACAAATGGGCGAAGAGAATAGCATTAGAAGTATACAATTACGCTCCGAAATAGGAGCGAGCCTGTCCAAGAGCGATACAATCGGATGTAAAGCAAAATAATGAATTTATGTTTTGAAATCAAGTCGAAGCTAAAAAAGAAAGAAGAATTGAATATAATGGATGCAGGAAATGAGTAGTTTAAGGAGAAAGAATGATGAGATGTATTGTGATGATGAGTAGTAAGGGAGGTGAGTATGAGAGAGAGAGATTTGTTTGTACCGGAGGAGAGCTAAATGATAAGTAGTAACAGAATAAACAAAAAACCAATCAATAAGTGAGAGTATAAGGCAAGTGAACGAGTAGATGAGAGAGAGAGAGGATTATGTGGTGAGTGGTGTATAATAAATTTTTATTATTTGGGCCCACTAGGTAAGAGACCGGTTTACTTAAAACCGGATTTCTTTGTTGAAACATAAGAGATGTGTTATAAATAACCGGTTCTTTAGAATGAATCAAAGAGACAGTTTTCATAATATCCGGTCTCTAACTTAAGAGACCGAATTTATACACCACCGGTCTCTTAAAACTGTGCCAAATCCAATTTTGTAGTAGTGTAAGTAGGGTTCGGTGGAGGAGTGTGGTCGAAGGTGATGGATGGAGATTGGTGGGGTGGGAGAAATCATTCCCATGGAGTGCGTGCAATCATTTCAATTTTCCCGTTTTCAATCATTATATTTCTCTTTCCAACCACTCATTAATAACGTTATTAAACTTTTAATCTTTTTCTAAACTACAACTATTTATACAAAGTTAGAAATCTCACATAAATATTCACATTCTTTAATTTTCTCTCCAATGTAAATGGAGAAAATAAAGGAAATGGATCGAGGGAGTAAAAACTCAGGAAAATTTGTCGAGGCAACTAACCACTTTTGTTCGACTTCAAACACTACCCATTTTTTGTAAAGTTTGTGAACCAATGACCCACCCCCGAATTTTCGGGCAAAAATATACCATTCTCCGGTTGTGGGACCTACCAATTAACTCTGGTTTTCATCCTTTCGTCTGGTATGATGTTGAAATGACTTCTGACCTCAAATTATTGCCGAATCTTCCCCACCCAACTCCCTCCTTAATTTCTTAACCCATTTCTTTCTTTTGCTTCCACTTTCTTACTCTCTGGCTTCTCTGCTTGATAGGCGTTTCGCGCACCTAACAAAGATAATTATTTACCTAACTAATCCTTCTAACTATATAGTAGGCCAGGTAAGTCAGTCTGCGGTCGTCCACAGAGAAGTGTGTTCAATCAATTAATTAGTCGTTAATTTAACTATGCAATTACAATTAGTAGAAGCAATTCAAAAGACAAGAAGATTGAAACTAAATACTAACTAAAGAAACTAATAGAGTTAAAATATTAGGATTAAGTATCTCCGCTGAATATAAACATATGTAGGTCATTAATCTTACCCAAATCCAATCAAGAAAAATATCAACAGGATAGATGCGCCCTATATTAAATATGGAGAAAGTTTGACAAAATCAGTAAAAATATGACATATCAAAAATGTGTATTTTATCAACTTATCAAATTCCCCCACACTTAAACGTTTACTCGTCCTCGAGTAAAACAAAGAGAAAATTAAAAAGACTACTCTAAGAAAGCAATAAACTACTATCTCACTGTCGTAGAATCACGAACCACTTAGCATGTACACAAGCCGTTTTAAACCCTAGGCTACCCTGGTGGACGAGTATGGTACGTGAAGTTTTTCACGAAGGCATACCTACAAAGCCAAAATGCAGGAAGCAAAGAAAGAAAATAACGATGCAGAAAATTACACTAAAATGCACTAATCTATATGAAATGCCCTAAAGAATGTATACCTCTTTCCAACAATAGAACATTTGCTTGTCCCAAACAAAACAAGTGAATATCCAAACAAATTATATATGACCAAGTGATTATTTGAAAGCTAAAAATCATTTTTTGTTCAAAACT
Source organism: Bassia scoparia (assembly GCA_008642245.1). Classification (NCBI taxonomy): domain Eukaryota; kingdom Viridiplantae; phylum Streptophyta; class Magnoliopsida; order Caryophyllales; family Amaranthaceae; genus Bassia; species Bassia scoparia. The sequence continues at coordinate 62,035 of SNQN01000400.1, read as the reverse complement.
AATTTAGACTCACAAATCAATAAGCAATGGATGAAACAATAATCCCCCATTTAACACCACCTTTAGATGGCCAACCAATCTTACCGCCTTCTTTCTTCCAACTTGACTTTACTTAAAGGCGCTCAACATTGGCTCTTACCTCACTTCAATTTGATGACCTTCGTCGGGGCTTTGCACAAAATCTTACCCCACCGTTAGGACCAAATGCATAAGAAATTAAAGAGGACTTTTGAAGGGTAGCTTAGGTGACGTGATAAAGGTGGGAAAAATGTCAATAAACTCCAACTAGAAATCCCAATTATTTCATACCAACACAAACCAACATCAAATGTCACTCCTATTATTCAAGACTCAACAATATAACACGATTTCTCACCTTCTTTGATTTTTCATTCCTCCTTTTTTATGGGATTTTCAAAATGATTTGTATCCCATATTTTTTTCATTTTTTCCATCATTTTTTTTCTTGTATTTTTTCAATATTGTTTTCCATCTTCATTTGTTTTTCTAACAACCTCTTCATACTAGTTTCAAACATTTCAAATCAAGGACCTATTACATATACTTTCAATCCAAACAAAAAATTACAATAAAGCCATAGACTTGGAAATGCAGAGGTTGCAAAGAAAGTAATAAATAAAAGCTCAATAGGGCTAAGCAGAAAGGTTTGGATGTAAACAGAAGTAAAAATCCTAATGAAACTCGAAAGCTCTAATATAGACAGAGAAAATGCCTCAATCATATTTCAAACAATTCAGTGATCGATCTTAGAAGACAAAATGCAAGTCCCATTGGGTCGATCAAGAAGGAGAACGATGAAATGAGAACTTACGAGGTTCAGGCTCCAATGAAGTACTTACCAGCAGCAAGAAGAAAACAAAAACCATCTTACCACAAACCACACCATAAAAAAGATTTATTGTCACCATATCAAATTACTTATACCAATGCAATCACATCATGACCCAGTCCCGAGGCCCGGTGAGCCCCGACGCTCGTACAGCCACCACACCCAACCACCTAAGCCACGTGAACCATATACCCAATGCGACAATGAAAGAGAACGAAACCGCCACAAACATCCTGAGAAGAATACGAAAATCCTCTCAACTACTACCGACATACGAGCAGGACAAGATGTATAGTGGCGGTTTTTTGACGCGGTACGGATGAGTGATTATTTAACCGAGTGGGACGACTTCTTGTGATGTCTATCCCGATATCGCATAAGAGATATTTTAGTGAGAAGGATTCAGGTAATTGTATGTTTCATCTGATATTAGTGATTGAGAAATTCAATTTCTGAGATCGATGTCAGTGTATTATTATGGATAGCGATTGAATATGCTGATCAAGACTGTGTAGCATTTGCTGACTCGAGCCTAATCGAGTTGTAACGTATTGCCTCTGTTACAATAGCTGGCTATTCCTAATAGGGTGACTCCTCCAGGATATGATACGTGCAGTTGGCCTATTGGGAACGCGTATTCTCTATCTTGTCTTTGAGGCTTAGGCAATGTGATTACCCAGTCTGCGATGTAGTTGTGCGTTTCTGTAAATACCAGATAAGCAACGTTTGATTATCATCACCCACCCCAGTCAGTGTTCCTCTCAAGTTAGCCCATACCCACCGAAATCAGCCCCTCAAACCCTTGAAATCAACCCCCTGTCAATCAAAATCAAGCCCCCGTCACCTTGAAATAATCAAGCTTCGCCATTGAAATCACCCCACCATCAAGCCACGCAAATCGCCCAACCCACCACCGCACAAACAAGCCCAATGTAGCACAACCACTCACTAAGCCACGCAAACCCGCAAACCACCCATGATTACATACAACCACTGCACACCACAAACCCACAAATTCAAACTAGCATACGACCCACAATCACCCCAGTCGTCAAACCTCCCGCGCCGGAAACCACCAAGACATCTAGACGTGACAACAGAACGCCACCGGAGCCGAGATGGGCGGTTGGGAATGAGAGAGAGGAGAGATGCGGTGGAGAGATAGAAGAGGAGAGAAAGCGGTGGAGTAGAGTTAGGAAAAGAGAAGAAGGGAAAATTTTTAAAAAAAGGAAAAAAATCAAAATTTTGGACCTGAATAACAGGTGACCGGTAATTGGACTAATTTTGGAAGGCACCCCCTAAGTTGGTTTATTTTGAATAATCGAAAGTTCGATTATTTTGAAAGACCCACCAAAAGTTGAGATGATTTTGTTAATTTTTTTTATTATTTAAAAAAAAGTGTTGATTTACAGCCAAGTGAAATTTTATCTTAATTAAATTGCAAACGTGAAACACTTTTTTAATAGAGAAATTTAAAACTACAGTCATATTAAATTTAAATGTTTTTGAATTTATTACATTATTATTAGGAAAATTTATCAAATAACTTAAACCGATATTATAATTAATATAACACGGGCATTGCCGAGTGATTAAATCTAGTTATTACTAAGTGAACACACAAGAGTGTCCCAACGTCGTGCCTCTTTGTAATGAGCCAAAGTAAGTGAGCAAGCCTGGCGCTCATCAATCTAGTGACATTCTTCATTGGCAAACAATAATTTATGCAACTTGAAAAGTAATTCAAGTGCACTACTATGCTAATCACCATCTTTTATACTCCAACTTTCAAAGCTTTCTCTCCACTACAAAAAAAGGGCAATAGCATGGAATCCGTCACTAATTTCACCATATCCGTCACTAATTTCATTAGAGAATGAATTAGAAACGGATTAGATCCGTTACAAGTGTTTCATCGCTGATCAACTAGTAACGGATTTTATCAAATCCGTCAACTAAAAGATTAGAAATAATAGAATTCGTATTAAATTTGTTAATATATTAGTGATGGATTTTAAATTCCGTCCACTAATATTAGCAACGGATTTATCAATCGTCACTGATATTAGTGGACAGATGCAATCCGTCGTTGAAAGCAATGGATTTTACGCAATCCGTCACCTGTAAAATATTGAAGTGACGGATTTGCAAATCCGTCCTGAATTTAGTGACGGATTATTACGAATCCGTCATTAATATTAGTGACGGATTCGAAAATCGTTGCTAATTTTACTTGAGAAAAAAATTAAATTATGAGCTATTATTTATCCTCATGAACCTCCACTCCTATTCGCACTCCCTCCTGTTGAAGATCAAACTCGTAAACCTTAATAATTATGGCTGGTGATTTGTGGGTTGTGGTGTGCATGGTTGTATGTAATCATGGGTGGTTTGCGGGTTTGCGTGGCTAGTGAGTGGTTGTGGTAATTGTGCTTGTTTGTGCGGTGGTGGTTGGGGCGATTTGCGTGGCTTGAGGGTGGGGGTGATTTCAATGGCGAGAGCTTGATTTCAAGGTGAGGGGGCTGATTTCGATGACAGGGGGTTGATTTCAAGGGTTGAGGGGCTGATTTCGTGGGTATGGGGCTACTTGAGAGGAACACGACTGGGGTGGGGTAGTAGTTGAGAGTGTGGCGGTGTAGGGTTATGGTTCACGTGGCTAGGTGGTTGGGTGTGTGGCTGTACGAGCGTCGGGGCATCACCGGGTCGGACTGGGTCATGAGTTGATTGACATTGGATAAGTAATTTGATATGGTGACATAAAATCTTTTTTATGGTAYTGGTTTGTGGTAAGATGGTTTTGTTTTCTTCTTGTGCGGTAAGTACTTATTGGAGGCCTGAACCTCGTAAGTCTCATTTCATCGTTCCTCCTTCTTGATCGACCCAATGGGACTTGCATTTTGTCTTCCTAAGATCGATCACTMAATTGTTTAGAAATATGATTGAGGCATTTCTTGTTAATTAGAGCTTTCAGAGTTATCATTAGGATTTTTACTTTGTTTTTACATCCCACCTTTTGCTAGCCCTATTGAGCTCTTTTTATTATTACTTTCTTGACAARCTCTGCATTTCAAGTCTATGGCTTTATTGTAATTTTTTGTTTGGATATGAAAGTATATTGTAAKGGTCCTTGATTTGAATGTTGAACTAGTAGAAAGGAGGTTGTTATGAAAAACAAATGAAATGAACAATATTGAAAAAATACAAGAAAAAAATGAGGAAAAAATGAAAAAAAATATGGGATACAAATCATTGAAAAAATCCCATAAAAAAAGGAGGAATGAAAAAAAAGAAGGGAGAATGTGTTATGTATTGTTGGAGTTGATAAGGAGGACATTTGATTTGGTTTGTTGTTGGTATGAAATAATTGGATTTCTAGTTGGAGTTTATGTGACATTTTTCCACCTTTATCACGTCACCTAAGGCTACCCTTCAAAAGTCCTCTTAATTTCTTATGCATTTTGGTCCCTTAACGGTGGAGGGTAAGATTTTGTGCAAGCCCCGACGAAGGTCATCAAATTGAAGTGAGGTAAGAGCCAATGCTGAGCGCCTTTAAGTAAAGTCAAGCTTGAAGAAAGAAGGCGGTAAGATTGGTTGGCCATCTAAAAGGTGTTGTATGATTATTGTTTCATCCATGCTTATTGATTTGTGAGTCTAAAAATAGTTTTGAACAAAAATGATTTTTAGCTTTCAAATAATCACTTGGTCTATATAATTTGTTTGGATATTCACTTGTTTTGTTTGGGACAAGCAAATGTCTAGTGTTGGAAAGAGGTACTACATTCATTTTTAGGTGCATTTTCATATAGATTAGTGCATTTTAGTGTAATTTTCTGCATCTWTTTTCTTTTCTTTTGCATTCCTGCATTTTGGCTTTGTAGGTATGCCTTCTGAAAAKCTTCACGATACCATACTCGTCCACCAGGGTAGCCTAGGGGTTTAAAAGGCTTGTTGTACATGCTAAGTGGTTCGTGATTCCTACGACAGTGAGTATAGTATTTATTGCTTTCTTAGAGTAGTCTTTTTATTTTCGCTTTGTTTACTCGAGGACGAGTAAACGTTAAGTGTGGGGGAATTTGATAAGTTGATAAAATACACATTTTGATATGTCATATTTTACTGATATTTGTCAAACTTTTCTCCATATTTAATATAGGGCGCATCTATCCTGTTGAATATTTTTCTGATTGATTTGGGGTAAGATTAATGACTACATATGTTTATATTAGCGGAGATACTTAATCCTAGATATTTTAACTCTTTAGATTTCTTTAGTTAGTATTAGTTTCCAATTCTTCTTGTCTTTTGAATTGCTCTACTAATTGTAATTCATAGCGACTAATAATTGATTGAACCTTCTCTGTGGGATCGACCCRGACTTACCTTGGCCTACTATATAGTTAGAAGGATTAGTTAGGTAAATAATTATCTTTGTTAGGTGCGCGAAACGCCTATCAAGCAGAGAAGCCAGAGAGTAAGAAAGATGAAGCAAAAGAAAGAAATGGGTAAGAAATTAAGGAGGGAGTTGGGTGGGGAAGATTCGGCAATAAATTTTGAGGTGCAGATAGTCATTTCAACTGCATACCAGACGAAAGGATGAAAAACCAGAGTTAATTGGTAGGTCCCACAACCGGAGAATGGTATATTTTTGCCCGAAAATCGGGGGTGGGTCATGGTTCACAAACTTTACAAAAAATGGGTAGTTGTTTGAAGTCGAACAAAAAGTGGTTAGTTGCTGACATAATTTTCCTGAGTTTTACTCCCTCGATCCATTTCTTTATTTTCTCCATTTACTTGGAGAGAATTAAGAATGTGAATATTTATGTGAGATTCTAATTTGTATAATAGTTGTAGTTTGAAAAAGATTAAAAGTTTAATAACGTTATTAATGAGTGGTTGGAAAGAGAAATATAATGATTGAAAAGGAAAATTGAAATGATGCACGCACTCCATGGGAATGATTTCTCCCACCCCACCACTCCACCATCACCTTCGACACACTCCTCACCGAACCCACTTACACTACTACAAAATTGGATTTGGCACCAGTTTTAAGAGACCGGTGGTGTTAAATTGGTCTCTTAAGTTAGAGACCGGATATTATGAAAACGGTTCTTTGATTCATCTAAAGAACCGGTTATATAACACATCTCTTATGTTCAACAAAGAAACCGGTTTAGTAAACCGGTCTCTTTACCTAGTGGGCCCAAAATAAAAATTCATTATCCCACTCACACATAACTCCTCTCTCTCTCTCAGTCTATTCTCGTATCCCTTGCCGTGCTTACTCTATTATTGATTGGTTTTTTGTTTTGTTACATACTATCATTAGCTCTCCTTCTCGTTACAAACAACCCCTCTCATACTCCGTCCTATACTCATCATCACAATCTTCTCATCATGTCTACTTCTCGTCTTAACACTCATGCTGTCCTGCACATTTATCCAATTTGCTTCTCCCTATTTTTTGTAGTTGACTTGATTTCAAAAATACACACTTCAATTATATTTGTTACATCCGATTGTATCGCTCTTGGACAGGCTCGCTCCTATTTCGGAGCGTAATTGTATACTTCTAATGCTATTCTCTTCGCCCATTTGTTTCCGCTTCTTTTTTCGAATATTCCTGATCGCCTTGTCTGTTTCAAGTTTTAATTTTCGATATTCTGTCTTTTTGCGCGCGGTTTCGGTTTTCTAATCTTAACTTAGATCTGCAGTTCTCGTTCTCTAATTTCTGCTGTTTTCTCTGGCCATCAGCATCATAATTTGGCCAAATCTTACTTAGATCCGACTTTATTCCCCGATTTTTCTATTCTTGTCTCACTCTAATGCATCTACCTACTGTAAATCCCGACGATGCTTATTCTAGTTCGATTTTTGCGAAATTCCTTATTTCTGCCTCGATTCTTTACCGACAATCCTGCACTGATTCTACCATTTTGCTTTATTATTCCATGCTACTCGATTTGTTGCTTCCTTTTCCCCTTGGTGAGTATAATTCCCTTTTTTCTTTCCTCCATAGGCTCTTATCATCATTGGGTTCCGACTCCTGACTTATTTTCATCGTTTTTTGTAAATATATCTTATATCAATTTGGATAAGTTTTGTTGGGATGAAAATCCTTTTTTGTGTTTTGATAACCTGTGTGGTATTATCTCCATTTATGATTCGTGCCAGAAAAACAAATTATATGAACTCTAAGTGTTTATAAGTAATCATGTTTTTGTTAGATTTTTTTTTTTGTATTTATTTTCCCTTTGTCAACTTCGTTTTCAAATTCTGTATTTTCTTTTTGTTTTTCAATTCCTTCGTTTTTATTTCTTTGTGTTTGTGTTTTACAATTTTTGATTTTGTTGAAAGTACGTCTTTATATCATTTCCTTGCTTCAGATTTATTGATTTTCTGTGTTGTTTATGTTATTACCCAATTTTTGGGTTTTAATAGATCTACGTTTTTTGTATATTTTTATTTTTTTCTGGTTATTTTCGTTTTAGTTTTTTGATTTTATAGTTTTACAAATTCGTTTTTTATTTTTGTTGGCTTTTACGATTTCCTACTTTTATAGATCTAAGTTTTTCTTGCTTTGTTTCGATTTAAAGGGATCAAATGATGACGTGATGATAAAAAAAAAAAGAGATAATCTAATGCAATGTAATGCAGTGAGTGGGTTCGAAGAGGAAAGCTCGGATTCTCATATTGCGTGGCCAAGGTGAAGGATCTAATGTTAAGTAATTTCAAATTTAACAAATTTTTTAAATTGATTTTCGATTTTTGATTTTTTGGTATTCGATTGTGTGTGGTTATTTTTTTTACTGGATAATTTTTTGTGTTTTGATTGGAGTAATTTTCTTAGAGATTATGTCTACTGGGGTTGGTTGGCTTTCTATGTAGCCTCTTGATTTATTTTTTTTAGCTAAGTTTTTCCTGGTTATCCTTCGAATTATGTTGCGCGTAAAATTGTGATTAATGTTTGCGTTGCAGGATAATATCCAAGTTGCAAGCCTCTGTGAAAGTTACGTGATGCCAGTTGATAGATGCATTGTGTTTTAAGTCTTTGGTGATGGTGGCATGTGTATTTAAGTTTTTAGTGATGGGCATATGATTTATGTATATTTAAACTTTGATAATTTGTATTTATATTTGTTTCGTTCCTTAAATATATTCATACAGATTGGAATTTGTATTTTTCATTTTAAGAAATTGATTACAAAACCAGAAATTCAGAAGTATTGATCCATGTGTAAAAGTACATCGAGATGTGAGAATCTCACATCTCGATGTAWTTTTTTTAATTTAGAAAAATACCTAAGAGACCGGTTYTTGCTTAAGAAACGATCTCTTATATTCCAGTCAAAGAGACCGGTTATATATAGTAAACCACCGGTCTCTTTGATCATGATAAGAAACCGCAAAAAAAAAAACCCGGTCTCTTACCCTAAGAGCCCTCTTAGCTAGAGACCGGTTGTGTTGCGGTCTCTTTAACCTTTTTTAACCGGTCTCTTTGACCTTTTTTGTAGTAGTGTTACCCACCCCCACTCGCCAAACCACCCTTGTGCGCACCACCACCAGCCCCACTCTACCCTCGCGAGCACCACCGCCAGCCCCACTACACCCTCGCACGCGAAACCCAAATTTTAAACCCCTACTTCAATTCAAAACTCAAATTCAATTCGAAAACTAACATAGGGCTTTGATTGGGGTTAGGTTGAATTGCAAAACCAAGTTTTTAATTGAGTTTTTTGTTTGAGATTTAAGAGGTTGATTAAAAAATTCAAAACCCTAGAATTTTCCCCAATTTCATTTATTTTCTAAAACGTGAATTGGTTCGGCCAATTGGTGATGTGGAGGTGGTTCTTGAGGGGTAGATGTTCGGTGGTGGTGTGGAGGTGGTTCACGAGGATGGTGAATGGAGTGTGGGTAGGGTGGTGTGTTCGTGGTGAGGATGAGGGTGGCAGCTTGCGAGGATGGTGGGAGGAGTGGGTGGTTCTGGTAGCAGTGGGGGTGGATAGGATGAGTGGTGGAGTAGGGTCGGCTTAGTGTTCGGGGAGGTGGATGGCAGGATGGGAGMGGGGTGGCGTTGGGTTTTTTAATTTAATTTTATTTTTAAAATTAYACTTAATCATGTGTGGTTATGTTTAACCTCAAGGTTACCTTATGTGGAACATTATCAAAATTCAAGGGTATACTATAGAAGGCGAAAAAATAGAAGTATATTGTAGAAAATGCAAAATTTCAGGGGTATACAATAGAAAATCCCAAGGAAAAAAACTCAACCAATAAGAAAATGACACATATCCAAGTTGGCCTCTTTAAAAGTTCATCAACCCGACCAAGTGAACTGGTAATAGCTCATTATAAGAAAATAGAGGTAAAAGCTAGGATTATTTGGAAATTAAGTGAATGTGAGATTAGGTTAAATTGCACTTTACTACCTTCACTTTACATGTTTTTAGAAATTATCACCTTGTTTTTTTTTTTTTTTAATAAATTAACACCTTTACTTTGTTATTCTTTATAAATTCCCACCTCTCAAGCTTTTTATCACATTTTTGGTCACTATTAGAGTTAGGTGAGACTCACACTTAACTAATCTCTTAGAGTCTGTTTGGTAGAGAGGAAATGGTGGGAAAGGAAGGGAAGTGGAAGAAAATATAACACTTCCCGTCATTTGGTTAAAAACATAAGGAGGGGAAAGAAAGGAACCAGAAAGAATTGACAAAAAAGTTTCTTTACAATTTCTTTCCTTTCCTTTCCTCCCAAAATTGGGGGAATTTGGAAGGAAAGAGAAAATAAACTTAATTTTTATTCCTTTCCTTCCCTTCCTTTATTAATGTCTAACCAAACGTAGAAAAATAAGTTAGATTCCTTTCACTTCCTCTATTTGAAACCAATACATTAAGAAAAATAAGTTTATTTTCTTTTCCTTTCCTTTCCCTTCCTTTCTCTTCTTTTCTTTCTCTTCCCTTCCTTTACTAATATAAAACCAAACAGGCGGTTAGGAGAAGAGAGAGGGAGTTGAAGGAAGTAACGATCAATATTAGTAAAGTGTAGGTGAAACCAAATTAACTCTAATTGGGAAGGGAATATGTTAAAAAAAATTAAATAAAAAGATTGATAGGTGGAATTTTAATGATTAGCAAAGTACTGGTGAATTTTTTTCTGACAATAACGTTATTTTAATTATTTTACAAGATTACAAAAGTATAATTAAAAGGAGAATATTGCTTTGAAAGCGAATGTACAAAAACAACAACAGACCAAAACCCAGTGATGTCTTATATTTAGTTTAAAAGGATAGATATACAAAAAACACACATATACTTGAACAAAATGTTTTCTTTGTAAATTATTAAAATTCATCACACAAAAAGCTGATAAAAAAAGAGAAACAATATACATTTCTGTTTTTCTTAATTAATTGCAATAAATGAAGAAGGATGAACTCTGCTCTCTGACCTATTTCTACTCAACATCCTTGACAAAGAGCAATCTAACACTGATGATGATGATGATGATGATGATGATGTGATGATGATGATGTGATGATGATGATGATGATGATGATGATGATGATGATGATGATGATGATGATGATGATGATGATGATGAGCATTCACTACTTCCTACAACTTGATCATCACTTGATGAATCTACATTATTGATTTGGCACCACAATAGATGATGATCATCATCATTATTATTTAGTACTTCAATCTACATACTTTCAATCTCAGCCGTCGATTCGTGCCGTCTCGCGGCCAACCCGCTCATGAACCGCATGATCATCCACCGCAACATTAGCTCGGCAAATAGGGCAAGTAGAGTGGCAAAACAGCCACATATCGATACAGTCCACGTGAAACGCATGTGAGACCTCGGCAAACTCCTTCCCATTCTTTCTCCTCGAAACCACTCAAACAAATCGCACACTCTAACACCGCGCCCTCGGAGGCCGATGAGGGCCGGTACACGAAAGTCGGAATGGATTCCATGACCTTCTGATCGAGCCCCTTGGTCGGGTATGAGCACGACGAAAACGAGGCAATGTCGTAGGTGTAGGTAGTGGTGGTTGTAGACGACGAGGAGGACGTGGTGTGGGACCTGCGCAGGCGGCGGTGGGGCCGAAGACGCTGGCGATGGAGGTCCCACAGAGGTGGCCCTCGCGAGGAGCCAGCGGGCGTAAACGTGGAGGAGGAGGACGAAGAGGATGACTAGGAGGAGGCATAGGATGGAGGCTAGTAACAAGTGTTTCTCGTATGAGATGTGTTTTCATCGTTAGCATAGCGTTGAATTGGCGTTGAGAATTCAGATAAAAATGTGATGACGGTTGAAGAATGAATTGAAGTTGGGGTTTAAATTGTACAAGTTGAGAAGTTGGGGTGGTGATAATATTCATAGGATGCCATACCATCATAATAATATACGGGAGAGTGAGTTTGCGTAGATTGTAAGTCGTCAAAGTTAAGGGACGGTGAGGGTGCGTTGCTTCTTATTCTCTCTGTCTTTTTGCTTCACATCTCGATCAATATATTTCTCAAATTCTTACCTATTAATTAATCTACTTATAACTAGTACGTACTAAAGTTTTCCTTCTAAAACATTGTCCCGTGACATTTTTAATACTATTTTAACAAGGCAAAGTCTTCGATACATCGGGTATACAAATACACCTAAGAGTTAACATTTTGGTAAATATAAGTAATAGTTTTCATCAATATAGTGACTCTTATTATTTATCATTATATTAAATGTAAAGTTAATAATGGGTAACTATATAATGTAAAGGGTCACTATACTTAGTGCACATAAATTTATTGAGTATCTGATGCATACAATAACTTCTATTTTAAGAACAGATATTTTCCACATATACATATACATTGCTAATATGTGTATAGACTAACAACATTTATAATTTCATGACGATGATCCGTCTAAGACAAATAAAATAAGTACTTCTTCCGTTCGTAATGTTAAACACATTATTTGAATACTCTAAAAGATTCTCACATATTGTGAATATATAATATAATATATTATATATATATATATATATATATATATATATATAATATATATATATATACTATATATATAGTATATTTCACAATATGTGAGGATCTTTTAAATTTTTCTTAATATATAAGACAAAAAATAGTCATATGGGATCGTGTTTGATTCATCTCAGATCAACAAGTATTAAAAGAATATCTAATCTGTATATTTTTTCTAATATATAATTAAACGTATGATCAAAATAATATGTACATTGACATATGTACTAAAGTGACATTGGTAAAACATTTAGGAACAGAGGAAATAAGTGTACATTCTCATTGAATTAACCAATTGAAAATGGATTAAGATCCTCTATTTAGTGTATTGTTTTTGTTTTATTTTTACACGGTCCCACTTGTTGTGTTTATAACTACCTTTAGATTTTTTTTCAAGGGTGTAGATTTAGAGAAATACCCCTAGAGTTCCAAAGAACTCCAGGGGATCCGATTCCATTGAAAATGAGTATTAATATTATAGACAAAAGTGCTAGGATTGAAAATAGTTTTTTTTGTGCTAAGAGAGGGAGGAGATGAAAATATCGACCTCATAATCTCCTAAAACCCACAGATAAATTTTAAGCACTTGAGATATCTCTTAGTCTATGGAATCGAAAAAAATTGATTATGCGACTATGCCCTATATAATTTGACCATATGTTCTCGTGCATTTGTAGATTGGGATCCTCAAAGTATGAAGAAGACTAGCTTTGGGTTGTTCCAATGTATTAATTTCATAAAAAGTTGTTGATTTGCTAATCAGTGCGTGAGTTATACCGTCAACTTCACGAGACTTTCATCTACTCCCTAACTGTTCTCCTTGATTTCTGGGAATCTTCTCTTTGACTTAATATATATACTCTCTATTTTCTTGCATGATAATAATATAATAAAAAAAATTGCAAACAAATATTCCAATTCTTTGCTCTAATACTACTGTACCATTGTCCAAATCTTTGAGGGCTGCCTAGTCAATTCAGTGGATTGACAAAAATTGTCAATCCAATGACATTTTGGTAAATAAATAGAATATTTTATTTACAATTTTATCATTTATCTTTTTCTTTTTTTGGTTTTATTTACCAAAATGTCATTAGATTGACAACTTTTATCAATCCACTGGATTGACTAGAAATTTTCCCAAATCTTTTGTCTATTGCCAGTAAACTAGGGTCCAAATAAATGCTTTTTTTTTTGTTTTGCAATTTATTTATCTTAAACATCTTATAGATTTGCAAAGGGTTTTAAACATCTTAAACAGTGAAATATTATCATATTTTGGCATTTGGTGAATGGTGAAACCATGCACGGACATCGTTAATCACAAGAAAAGATAAAAATGCATTGTGTTCAGACTAGGTGAATAATCATATCCCGTATCAATGCATCCATCATCCAAATGAAACAAATGGATCAGATGGTTGATTGTAAGAAACTAAAGATTGAAGTAATTATTGAGAATAACAAATAGGAACAAAGCAAAGAAGTTTGGATGGTGGAAAATCCTTCAAGTATGAAGCATATAAAACCACCAAGAAGGAGAACAACTTTGCATTAAACAATTAGTGTTACAAGAGATGCAATCTCTCACTAAAAGAAAATTCTCTTTGGTAGGTATGAGTTTTTCAATCTCTCTAATAGGTATGAGTTTTGCTTTCATTCCCAATCGTGGGTATCATTCCTCTAATTTCGTTAAAACCCCAACGATCGTCCTCACAACCACCACAACCCCTATTACCGCCCCTTAAACATCCTCACCCTCCCATGCTGCCCCTAAAACCCTCCTCCTCACCCCCATGCTGCCCCTTAAACCTCCTCCCACCCCACTGTACTCGCCACACACCTCGTCACCCCACTCCATCTACACCTAATCACCCTTGCAAATCGGATGAAGGAGAGGTGGCAACAATCGCGACAACCACCCACCTTCGGACGCACCCACACATCAGACCCCAACACGAACCCCCCCTCCCCTCTGAAAATCGCGAATTCGAACTGTAGCAATTTGGGTTCAAATTTGATTAGCAAGTTGCAGATCTAGGTGTACATTGATGGTGACAGCGATGATGGTTTGCGTTGATGGTGGCAACGATGAAGGAGAGGGGCAACAATTTGATTGGGAGAGGGAGATTGATGGTGGCAGCGACGGAGGGTGGTAGTGGTGGGTTTTGGTCGGGAGAACAAGATTGACACAATAAGAAATTCGTCTAGCCGATCGTGATTTTACCAACTGCAAAAATTTCAATCAGAATTACGCGATAACGACGTATAAATTACCGACCGTAAAGACGATCGTTATCGGTCGGGAAAATAATTATGACCACTAAACAATCGGTAATACGACGAAGAAAACCGATTGGTAAATCAGATCATTACCTGACCATCATCTTCTTCTTGGAGCATTCCCACTACAAAACCCAAGTTCACGACAAATCATAATAACGGCCTTTTTGGACCGCTTAGCGATCGGTAAACCCCAAATAAAAAAAAAAAAATTCAAGGAAGCTTTGTGAAACATTCCCTCTATCGAAATTCGCGCACCCTCTCTCTTCCTCTTATTCATTTGCACGCGCCTTTCTCTCCTTATCTCACGCCTCGACCCTCTTTCTCTCTCCTCTCATCACACTCTCCTCTCCTCCTCTCATATCCTCATTTCTCTCAACTCTCTCTCCTCACTCAAATCACTGATCTTAACGGCCCTCCCTCCTCTTTGTCGAACCGTCGCTGGCACCTCCACACGCCGTCGCACTCATCATTGAACCGTCGCACCTTACATTTCGTTTTTTGAGGTTTGTTTCGATTTTAATTTCATATTTGTTTTTGTTTCAATTTTTTGTTTAACTTTCTATTTGATTCTGATTTTTAAAGAAAAATTGTTGTAAATTCAGATCAAGGTTAAATTCGTTTTTGGTTGTGATTTAAATTGATTAAATTCAGATCTAGGTTTAAATTTGTTTTTTTCGTTTAATTTTCATGTTAAATTAGGTTTTCCCTTTTTCCCAAATTTAATTTTTGGGGTTTTCAATTTTTTGTTTTGTATTCAGATCTTTTATTGTTGATTTTTTCTTATTTTCTATTTATTATTGTTTCTGAATTTTTTGGTTTTCGAAAATTCTTAGATCTAGATCAATTTTTCTTTTTTTTTATACCAATTACGTGATTTTTTCAGTTGAGTTTTCCTTTTGATCTTTTAGTTTCGGATTCATTTTGTTATTTTTTTTGTTTCACCTATTTGTCATTTTAATCTGATAATTTTCATTTCAATCTTGTGCAGTTTTTTGTGGTCGAGTTAAGCATACATTAAGGATCTGAACTTTGTTGATTTTCACACATTCAAGACCTACTAGTTTTTTATATACACCTTTAAGGACTTAGGGTTAGATTTTAGGCCATTTAACTCACCACTAACCCTATTAGAGACAAAACCTTAATTTTTCATTATTTTTATTTTAGAAAAAAAAAGCCTTATATTTTAAATAAAGTATAAATCCATTAATTAACCCATTTTTCATATAGAGTATAATTGATTATTACATGATAAACATGAAAGCAACAACATTTTTTTTGCGCTTGCATAGATGTATATATAAAATTTTAGGATATATAATCGGGTAAAGTTGCAAATTCTAGATAAAAATACTTTATTATTAAGTCATAATATGTATTGTTTATTATTGTATATAAAAAATATACAATATCCTAAATTATTTTTGTATTATTATACTTGTGACTTTTGTCGGACATCTATTGATCGTCAATATAACGACATGAACTTTGCATATAGAGCATGCATCACGATATCATCAAAATTCTCCCTTCATAAAACATACTCATTTAATATGGAAATATTAGAATTATTCTATATTTAATAATTTAGCACGCGTATTATAAAGTTATGTTTATGTTTTTATTTATATAAGATCAATTCTTAGGATAAATTCTATCTGTTTTAATTTTAATTTTTCATGAGTAGTTATCTTGAAAAAAGATTTTTTAAATTAAGGATAGTATAAAAAGTTCATAACAAATCACGTATATAATTGGATTTTCAAAATGTATAGGAGGATTTATAATCAAGTACGTGGAGATGATGAATAAGAGTTTCAATTTTCTCTTTAAAGCAAACGACCATACATAACTTTTTTGATCTAATTGATAATTAATCTAGTATACAATAAATACGGCCCATGCTAACCATGATTAGAGGAAGCCACAAGAAAATTCTTATAGGTAGCAATTGGTGAAAATAAAAGTATTAGGTCTAAATGATGAAAAATAAAAAGTTTAGGTCCTTGTCTTCTACTTAACTCTTTTTTTTGTCCCGTGACATGGAATCATCAAGTATACAGATCTAAGGGCAATTGGGTTTTGGTTTTGAAATTATTTCGCTTTTTGTCATTTTAAGCTCATAATACTTCGTATTTTACTTGTTTTTTTTTTGTGATTTGTGTCAATATTATTTGTTTATAAAAAGTAGACCATGATAAATTTTAGTTTGTGTAAATATTAATTTGTAGTTTGTATAAAAATATCATTTTTGTGTAAATATATTTTTCTTGTTCTTTAAATTGTTGTTGCATTGGGAATTAGGAGTTGGGACCAGCGGCATTATGTGCATTATGTGGTCCCTTTAACCTTTTTATTTTCACGAATCACTTTACTGACCGCTCAGTCGGTCGGTAATGTCTMTAATACCGACCAAACAYCGGTCGGCAATTATTTCTTATATAAATKAAAWWTTTTCTTATATAAAATTAAAATTGCAAAATATTCTTGAACACACTTAGTTGTRATTTATCYACCGTCGAACAGTCGGTACTRGGTCGGTAAATATTTACCGACCAATAACGGTCGGTAAATTAAATTTACRGACTAACTATGCGGCGACCGCTAATTACCGACCACTAGCGGTCAGTAAACTAGTTTACCGACCGTTAATAGTCGGTAATTGGCGGTCGAATGAGCACGAATTTCTTGTMGTGTGATAGTGGCAGCGGCCATGGGCCCACCAGGTAGTGAGGGAGAGAGAAGCTGRGACGGGGGAGGGGTGGAAGTTGGGGTTGGTGGTTGTTTTGACYTTTGGGGGTGGCGTTTTAACGAAATATTCTTTGCCAATTYGTTTAATTTAATGGAATATTTCTCAGTATACCCATYGTTGGGAATGCATGTAAAACTCGTACCTATTAGAGGGATTAAAAAAAACTCATACCTACCAAAAGGAATTCGCAAAAACTCATACCTACCAAAGGAAATTTCCCCTCACTAAATAACTAACATTCACAAGCTTTACAATAGATTAAACTATAGCTTTGATATTCTACAAAGTTTAGCAATGGTTGAGTGTATTTGTGTGTATTGTATGAATGAAGATAAGAGCATAAATAACAAGGATATAAGAAAATATCCCACCGCCAAAGCACCGACAAAACAGAGCAAAAAGCACATGAAAACATAACAACAGGCGCACTGCGCGCACCGTACCCAAAGAGTGTCGCACGCTAAAACTCCGCGCCTTGCGCCATCAGAGCGTGCCTCGTGATTTTCTTCTGTCTCAGTACGTGCTTCAACCCAAAACCTGCATCACAGAATTCTTCCCCAAAACATCATGCAGACCTCCATTGATGATTATGGAGTCATTCTTAACAATCTCCACCTTGACGAGATAATCAATCTCAACAAGTAACRATTCAAAGAAAACAACAACAAAAGAATGTAACCACCCTCACAAGSGTGTAAAACAACATGACTTTCAATAACAACCAATCAAGTTTGAGTAATGCTCAAACTTTGCAACTGTTAAAGGCTTATTAAGCATATCCGTCGGATTCTCCGAAGTATGCACTTTCTCCAAGGACACTTTGCCACTAGCAACTATGTCTCTAATGTAGTGAAACCTCACATCAATGTGTTTTGTCCTCCTATGATAAGAATTCTGATTTCTAGGAACATACCGACCGGATTTCAACTCACCAACAAAACCACCAAGCCATTTGGCTTCTTGAATCCTTCCGTCATAGCCATGTATTCGGCCTCCGTTGTAGACAAGGCTGTGACATCTTGCAATGCTGACCTCCAACTTATAGCTGAACCTCCGAGGCAAAACACATACCCCGTGGTAGACTTCCGACCATCAAGGTCACCACCATAATAATCGGAATCTACATAACCCTTCACTTCACCACCATTCCTTCCACACTTAATACAAGTGCTAGAAGTAACTTGCAAATATCTAAGGATCTATTTGACTACAAGCTAATATAATGAGCCTTACCAAGATTCGCCATGTACTTATTCACCACGCTTACGGCTTAAGCAATGTCTGGTCGAGCACAAACCATTGCAACAAAATATTTTGTATCTGTTTTGAAGAATAATTGAAGTATGTAAACGAACATATTAATTACAATAAGGAAAATTTGTTCATAAATACATAATTTTGATGTGTAATTGAAGATAACTACTCGTACCTAGTTTCAATTTATTTTTATAATTATATATCTAGGTTCACCCATGTTTTTTGAAATCAATACATACTACTCGGTTACATATATTGTCAAATCTGCTATTTTCTCCTTTAAGTATTGTGTGTTATAACTATAATATAATATGGGATTTTTCCCCATATATCCCTGAGTTTTAGCCTAATAACCCATATATCCCCGTGTTTTTAGAAACGCCTCATATACCCCTGACATTAGATATAATAACTCAAATACCCTTAATGAGGTATGTTGAGTCCCTTAAGTTTTGAATGATTACAAACCATTACAAGAAACAGGATGCTTAAATATGAATATAGTTGGTTCTGGGAACCAGCTGGTTTGGGATACTTGTTTCCTCAGACAAGTTGATATTTATTGTGAATACTTTGAAACTAACTTGTTTGTTACAGGGAACAGCTGATTACATGAAAAGCTCATTCACTGGTACAGAACCAGTACGAGTTGTTTCCTTGACTATTATGCTGGAAAATAGTCATATATCTTTTATTGCATGTTAACCTTGTTATATGTGCAGTAATAGATTGATTCCAAGACTTGAAGTGTGAAGCCTTTCGAAGACATTCGAAGAAAGAAAAAGTGCTCAAATTGAAGTAGTTGAAGGAAGATTCAAGTTCTTGAAGATTACATGAAGATTAGAAGAATTGCTCTTTAAAGTTTAATTTTAGGAATTCATGTAATATGCTCTGTAGTGTGATTGAATAGTAATAGTCCAAGTGCTTTAAGTGTTTTGAGTATGATATGAATTCTGGTACAAAGCTTGGAACAGAATTCATAACACACTCATTTAGGGAACCAAGCTGGGGAACCAGTTGTGTTCTTGAATGGAATATTGGCTGCGGTTTTGAAAAAGGATTTTTCTAAAATATTTTAAAGGATATTTTGAAAAGATATTTGCAGCTGGAAATATAGATGAATATGTGTATATTGCCTTAAACCTTGGAGTATATATCTTGTTCGATCAATTCCTTAGAATAAAATCGAACAAGATAAATACTTTCCATAAATCTAATCTTGCCTTGTTTGACAAGTATAGATTTATGGAAACTAGGGTTTAAATCAATATACATATAAATACTCATCTATACTTCTATATTCCACAACTCTCTTGACGGATCAAAGAGCATAATATTTTTGAGAGAAAAACATAAAAGCACAAGTCCATTACTATTGAGTCATACACGAGCATTAGTCGAGCTTAAACATTCTCTTACTTAGCTTTTAAGAAGTCATTCATAAGAGAGAAAATTGCTATTGTAAAGGCATTCAACAGAGGGGTTGAAGGCTTGGTGAGTGTTTGTGAGTTCAAACACAAAGTTGGACTTACGAGTGTGAGTCGAGTGCACATTCAGAGTTGAGTGTGGGGTGTGCTGGTTCCCGGAGTAGGGAAACAGTAGAGTGAGCGAGTTCTTTGTTTTTCGGAGTAGATTAATAAAAGAACTTAGGATAGGAGGACGTAGCCCAGAGTTGGGTGAACCTCGTTAAATACTGTGTGTTCTTTATTGCTTTACTTATATTCCGCTGCGTACAGGAACCAGCCCAACTGGTTCCTCATTCTAAGTCCGAAAGCAAAAGAAGAAAAATTGGTTATCATTAACTATACTCAATTCACCCCCCCCCCCTCTTGAGTATCACATAACCTTCAAGGTAAAAAAAACCGTTAAATCCCTTAACACTGTTAGTCTTCCTCACACTTAACCCCATTATTCAACTCATATTACACTAATCCATTTTCCTACCTTCATCCCTTCTATCTCCCTTTCTTCCCATTTCAATCACTACCACCAATCTGAAATGAACAATCTAAAAGTTGAAGCAAATAGTGATAATGACTACTATTCCCTCAAAAATCTAAATAAAAATAAACCCTTAACAAAACATTTCGGTTCTGCTTCATCCTCGCATTTCATTCTTTATTGTTGTCGCTTTTATCATCCCAGAATTCATCTAACAAAACAATCTCAGAATTTGACTTTCAGCAACTCAAAATCTAACCCAACAATCTATCGGTGGTCGCGGCTGCTGCTGCCGGTTGTTGTTGCTGCTGTTGCCTTTTTCGATGCAGCTATTGTCAATTGATGTTGTCGCTGCCGTTGGTTGTTGTCGGTGTCGTTGGTTGCCTAGAGTGGGAATTGATGTTGGATTGAAGGATGTAAAAGGAAGGAAGGTAGAAGAATGAAGCTTGAATTAGGGTGGTTCAATTTTGGGTTTTTTTTTTTAATTTTTTGGATTTTTTGGGAGGTTTAATTTCTGGATTTTGAGCTCATTGGTTTAAGAATGAAGATGATGAGTAACAATAAGGTTGATTGGGTTTCGGATTTTGTATGAATGAAGAGAGAGGAGAGATAAACTTTCTCACAATTCATGCAATATTTCATCTGATTTTCGACTCATTACTCATTAATTCAATTGATCTTTGATGAATGCCTTCTTTTACCTAACTTAACAAAACTCATCGAAGAAAGAAAGAGAAAAATGGGCATAACATGCCAAGCAGAGACAGCACTATCAAAGATGAGTCGTCAAGCAAAGCTCCCAATTGGGTTATGCACGAAGATGACAGTACAGCAGTTCTGATTCTGGGGTTGTGTTTCGTTTTTTGTTTGGTCCTTCTTCTCTTCAACCCCAGATTCACTGACTGCTCAAAGAGAGAGCTTTACTGATATTGCTGAGCCCTCAACAAGATCGAGTTCCTAATCCAATGCAACACAAAGTTAGTCATTCCAAACCAACAAGATGGAGGAGACATATAGATTAATTATGAGCTAACTATGTGTTTTTTTTTTTTTTTTTTTACTAATATGAGCTAGCTATGTTAAATTACGGGTTAATCAAGAAAAACATTAACGGTGTTAACTTTTTCGTTAGAGTAAGGGTATTTGGATTATTATATCTGATGTCAGGGGTATATGAGGCGTTTCTAAAAACACGGAATATATGGGTTATTAGGCTAAAAACTCAGAGGTATATGGAGAAAAATCTCATATAATATTTATACTATAATTATATTAGTAATAGTAGTAATCTCTATTATATAAGCCAAGGGGAGCAATGGTATCCCCTATTAAAAGATGTAAACACCATTAATGACGTAAAAGACTTCATTGCCGTTAATTAAAAAATATAAATTCTCTTTATTTTTTTTGTACTTTCCATACTAAATAAAAAGAGAAAAAGTCTAATTAATTAGTGTAAAAACATTCAAATAAAAATACATTAATTACATTGACTAATTTATTCCATTGAATCACTTAAACATTGCAAATTATTTTGAAAAAGTTTAATTAATTAGTATGAAAAAATTCAAATATAAATACATTAATTACATATACTAATTTTTTCACATGAATCAGTTAATCATTGCAAATTATTTTGAAAATCATATTGAATTAAATATCTATTAATTTATTATGTATTTCAATATTACTATTTGTATGTCAATGCAATTAATCATTTAATKTCTTAGTCGAGAGATTCAATTGAAAGGAAAAAAATTGCATCGAAAATTTGAAWATCATAATAACTCACCGTCATTGTTAATTTGAAACTGTACCCAATTATACAATTTTTTTCCTAATTAAATATTTGTTTAATTTTAATTTTAAAACTGACCGCACGCATCATGTGTATACAGTGCTAATCGAACCTAAAACAAGAGGTAAGCAACAGATAACTTTCATTTAACTTAGTTTTTACTTTAATGATATGAAAAGCTTGACTTACTTTTGGCGTAAGGACCAAACGTTAGCTTATTTTTTACTTTTTTTTTGTTTGACAAATGGATCAAACAATTTCAGTAAAGCAGAAGTTCCTAGAAAATTTCTTCTTACGACTTGAAAAAAACATGGCTTTAAGTGAGAAAATAGTAAGAAAAATGTAGAAATTTGAAATATAGAATCGGTCCATAATTCTCAACTAAAGCCCATTATGGTCCAAACTGCATGGAAAATGAGCTCCCCGAATCAATTGCAAGAGTCTGTTGTGAATCAACYAAATCATTAGCCAGGAACYTTGCACAAACAGTTGAGCAAACAATTGCAACTACACAAGAAAATAAGCAAAATCTTTAAATTTTTATTAAAATTCAATGATCAATTAACAAAAGCAAGACCACAAAAGTTAAGGTAATATTGACATCAACATGCAATGATAAAAATTCATCAATAGTGATGACAGTTGAAATATACGGAAACAAAATGGAAAAGTTCCATTTTCACAAGGAACAAAAGACCGAGTCTTATCCCGCAATTTCAATCCATAAAGCTGTAATCGTTTCTCTTGCACACCTGTGACTCCCATTTGGATCTCTATGATTGTGTGCAGAGGTACCTATACAGGGGAATACTAACATTAGCAATGATGACTAGATACGACAAAATTACTATTCATAAACGACCTGAATAATCTATCTAACAAGTTAGATTCCCAACGGATGTGAAATCTGCCATCAAATGATGGCAAGCATTAAGATTTATTAAGGGTAGGATATTGGCTAGAAATATAACAAGTCCAACATGTTACAAGTATGGAAGAACATAAACTAGAATGCACATCAATGACAATACTAATGGGTCATGCATGAGCAACATTATGGGTTTGGAAAGCCAGGCACCACGACATAGCTCATAATATTTAACCTAACGCCACAAAGGCATGTCAATCCTAACATCAAGGGAACAGGACTGAACTGGCGCGGCTATCTAAAAATTGGGCATGACACATAGCCAATGTCTTGGCATCGTGTCTTGTTGAGGGCAAGTAACTCAGGCACTCGGCCTACCATCACAAACTAAAAGGGCTAAATTCTAAAGAATTTAATGTTTTGTACAACACATACCCTTTATTAATGATTCAATAAACGTCTGGTTAACTGTACAAACATCCCATATTCATTTTTAATAAAAGAAATATAATTAGCTGGTTTTCAGATTTGGGGGGAATTAGGGAAAAAAGAGGGAGAAACTGAAGCCAGTTTTGGGAAGAAAAAAGTTAATGACAATTTAATCCTTGAACCTTATAATTTTGGGACGTAAATTAAAAGAGTTAACCATGGTTAAATCCAGTTAACAGTAAGATTGACATTTAATTAATGGGGGTTATTAGAGATTAAAATAACATAAACTCATGGGCATGGTGTAGAGTTTAGATTTAAGGGGACACATAAACTCAGGATGAAGTACGAAATTTTTTATATTAATAATCGAAAGGGGAAAATCACTAAAATAACGCAAATTGTCAACTTTGGGTTCAAATAAAACAAACTAGATACACTTATAAAATGTCAGAAGCATGTTTTATTTTATCAACATCACATTAATGACACCCGGAAGGGTCTTACGCCATTGAAATAACAATAGTCAATACACTATTTGTTTTTCAGTCCTAAAGCAAGTTAATTGAATTCGATAACTCCAAAATTAAGTACTCCTCCTTAATCCCATATGTGGAGTCGGCTAACATGAATCACAAGAGATTATTCCTAGAAGGTCATCCCATAGTTTTATATACTTACTTTAAAAAATTATAAAACTACATATTAACTACACATTTCCATATGACTATGTATTCCTTATGTTATATGAAGATATTCATTTTAAAACTTCTCTTCTCCTTATATTCCTAAAAACACAATGGTAAAGAATATACGGGAACAGAGGGAGAAAAATATTAATTACTTTGTATTTAATTTTCATTTTAGGGATCAAATGCAAAAAGTATATTACATTTTGTTATTAAATCTTGTTCTTTGAAAAATAAATATTCGATGGGAGAGTGAGATCATTCCCTATTGTCAATTACGTCAAATTTACAAGGAAAACCTTTTAAAAATTTTAGTTTTTCCAAAAAAAATAAAAAAATAAATAATTAAGTTTATTAATTTTTAGGAAAATTAACAAATAATCCCAACTTTGGGGGTTCTTCCAAAATAATCCCTACTTCTTGAATTATTGCCGAAATAATCCACTTTGGGTCTCCCTTCCATTTTTGCACTCGATTACCGGTGAACTGCTATTCAGGTAAAAAAAATTGATTTATTTTTTTTCTTTTTTTTAATAAAATCCCTCTCTATCTCTCTCTCTCTCTTTCTCACTTCTGCTCTCTCTGCCCTTCTTTCTCTCCTTCTGCTTCTCTCTCTCGTATCGTGGGGTGGTGGTGTGAACGTGTAGTTGTGGGTGCGTGGTGAAGTGGATTGTGGTGAGCGTGGGTCGTGAGGGAGGCTGTGAAAGTGGCGGTGGAGTGAGGGTGGGCCAACGAAGGTAGGTTCGTTCGTGGTGTTGTGGCGGGTAGCGAGGGAAGTGATGAAGGGGGAGAGGGAGGTGGTTCGTGGGGTGGTGATGAGGTGCGTGTGTGAGGGTGGTAGATGGTGGTGGTTGGGGTGAGGTTGTGAGGGTGTCGTGAGGGTTGTTATGGTGGTTGGAGGGTGTTGTGAGTGGTGATGAGGTGCGTGTGTGAGGGTGGTGGTGGCGACGACTGTGAGGGTCGCTGTGGCAGCGGCAGTAGGGGTGGGGTTGAGGTGGCAGGTGGGGGTGAGGTGAAGAGGGAGGGTGGGGTAGTTTAGATTTAAGTATAATTAAATTTAATTAATTTTTTGTTTAATTTTACTTAGAGCAATTAGATAGCGACACGTGTCCAATTAACTTAATTAACAGGTTACCAACCGGTTAGGGTGCAAAATAGAAGACACCCCCAAAGTAGGGATTATTCCGGAATAATCCAAAGTTGGGATTATTTTGGAAGAACCTCAAGGTTGGAATTATTTTTGTTTATTTTTCTAATTTTTATGTATTTATTATGAGATCGGTGTTGTGCAGCACGGGAGTGCTGTGTGATCGAAGCATCCCAAAAAATTCTACAACATTCTATGGTAAAATATGTTGGGCCTCTAAGAAGGACCATATTCAAAAGTAGGTGTCCCAGAGATGCAGATTTTAGAGATGCGGATGTGATGGATGGGAACACTCTACGAGATAGAATCAAAATGAAGTCATCCGTAGGAAAGTTGGTGTTGCGAATATTGCAAGCAAGTTAAGGGAAAACAACTTGCTTTGGTTTGAGCATGAAGACGGAGACACCAAGGCATCAGTGCGAAGAGTGGAAGAGTGGGATCAGGGCGATTTCAAATGAGGTAGAGGAAGACCGAAAAATGACTTGGTGGGAAGGAGTTAGAAAGGATTTGAAGCAGATGGATTTACAAACGAATGAGGCCCTCGACTATAGGGTTGGGGAAGGAAAATCTATGTAGATGACTTTCAGGAATAACATTTTGGTTCATGTAGCTAACCCCACTTATGGGACTAATGCAGTTGATTGATTATTAGATCTTCCCTGTGTCATTATCATCTGCTACATGGATCACAACTCCTAAATAGACATGAACACAGCCAGACTAAAAGATTTATGCAGAACAAACTCCTTTAGTTTACAGGTTAAGTGATCAAACCACGTTAGAAAAGGTAGCATTCTTGTTGAAGCCTCTATGACCCATTCTATATAAAGACAAACAAAAACACACACATCCATGACCAAACAGATCTACTGTCAATGACCTTTGCAAAAAAAAAAAAAAAAAAAAAAAAAAAAAACCTCAATATGCGGTATTTCTTTTAGAGGCCTATCAGCAAAGTAAGCATATAATGCTCTCAGATAGCCTGCAATAAGATATACAGGAATGTCATCAGACTATTCACATCAATTTATTATTTGGAAAGTATATACGGTAAACCAACATTATGTAATATAACCTGATGAGCAATTACTACGACAGTGCTCTTTGACGCTCAAGCTCAATAATCACAGGCTCCAACCTGCATTACAGAGTACGGAGTTTCAAAAATGAGATTCATGACAGATAGAGAAAGTAGGAGATATCAAGATTCTATTAATCAGTAGAAGTAGATACAAACCTCTGGATAACATCCAAGTACGATTCTCCTCGAGGATAGCGATACCTAAGCTTATCTTTTTCACGTGCTGATCAGCCAACATGAAGTATTTAAGTAGATTGCACAACTCATAGTGGTACACTAATAACAAGCACTGTCAGGAATAATAATTCTTAAATTAAAGTTCATTAAGCAAAATGATCCATGGATTAGCTGGTTTCTTCCACTAGCATAGCTCTACTCTAGCATATCAGAAACAAAATGTTTGCAAAAGAAAAGAAAAGGATGTTCCTTTTCCGTATGCTGAATAATCTCTGAAACAAAATCACAACATTAACTTTGTTTGTAAAGTGAATGAGATACATACTGCAAAAAAAAAAAAAAAAAAAAAAAAAAAAAAAAAAATCACATACTCATACTCCTCAGGCATACTCTTCTTGATCTCTAAGTAAGTTTTCCATCACATGCCCCTGCATTAATCTCATCAAGTGCGCGCCATTGCACCTGTTGAATTTACAAGTGAAAAACATACCATACCATAGCTTTGTAATCTAGGTCATGCAATAAGAACCAAAAAAATAAAAAATCAACGAATGCAAATGACTTAATTGGACAAATATGCGCAATTCTCAAACGTATTTACCTTGGGAATCCAACATATGATTAGCAGTTTGATGATCTTTGCAAAGTGCTCGCCATATCTACATAACATTTCATTAGCAGGATAGGGAGGGAAACTTTAGTTCTCATTTAAACAAACAATTATAAATTCAAAAAATATTAAAAATTGCAAGTCCTATTGTAAACTAAATCTGACAATAGCCAATGAGATTGCATCCGCTCAAAGCTTAAGTGCAGTACCATTACAGAAATACTATTTGCACCATTAGTCATTACAGTCATTGCTAAGTCATCATTAAGTCAGTAAAAGACGGGAACACAATCTATAACTAATCAAAATAATACCACCTAATTCATGCCCCCATTCTCTCTGTACCCAACAGCTACAGAAATTCTAGGAGAGGAAGGTCATGACAACCAGAGCAACCATCCAAGGTTCTGGAGTTTGGACTGCTTGCATAAGATGGTAAATTTAGCTAGCTGATGCAGTCTTTTGACTTTGACGCTTTRATATGCACTTTGATGAAGTTATATACTGTTAATTGAGACTCTCTTGTATCTTCATGAAGCATCAAAAGTAGAAAATCTGACAACTTTATTGTTTCAATCATTGTTCTCTGCAAGATAACAAGTRCTTTTTCCTTGCCTTTGTAGTATTGTAAGTCAAATTCATAACCTGGTTACCCCCCTGTTATGATCAAAGGAGGTTTTTATTTCCATAAAGTTAAGAAGTAGGCATAGCATGGCTTTTGAGGACTGCTTTTGGAAGTATTCCTAAATGCTTGCCTGTAAAGGCAGCAAGAGGTTTCCCATTCATATTAATTTCTCATCTAATCAGCTTCCAGTTCACTCCTAGAACTAGACTGCAGCCACTGTTCTTTGGGGAGCCGTTCCATCTTTCTGAATTAAGATCTGGCCCATCTCACAAATTTTACAAGGTTCCAATCTCAGTTGGACTAGAAGAACACCGGAAGGATACGGAGGACAGCCTGGACTCCTGGAGGAAGACAGTAACAGTGAAATAGACATTACCATAGGATGAAAGTAAAACTCCTTCAATGTATAGTCGAGGATCCTGAAAGTCTCAGAYTTGAATTAAGRACTAGCATCAGAGCAAACTGATGAACTTAAACAACAACGGAACAACCTYTGTATTATGTCTTGTTCGGATTAAAATATAATTTTTTGGTTGTCATTTGCATAGTGGATCATATCTTCTTTCCAAATCATACCAAAATGGTAAAGGGGAATTGCTGACAATTGAAAGAGAGTAAGCAATGGTAAAAGGCTATCAACAATTTCTTATAGCTAGTATTTGGTTACCAAAAACGGGGAAATCGATCATTATATACCCACACTAGGCCACCATTCATCCTCTCTTGGTCCAACCCCATGAAGAAAATAAAAACGAGAAGATCTTTCAAAGAATTACAAAGTCAGCACAAGATAAGAAAGCATGGGTAAGAGTTTTGTATTAGCAAAAAATACAAGATCATCTAGCATGGTTAGTATTATTAGCAAACAAGTGGTAAAATGCAGAGCAGCTATATATCCTTCCTTTTATTCAACCTTCAAGTGGTGCAAAGAATAAACCAACAGAAAATTTCTACAACTCTTAAAAATCAGTTTTGCTTGCTAACAAAATAAACTTACTGAAGCAGCACGTTCTGATTTCAGCCGCTTTTCTACAAAGTTGGCAAGCTTCTTGGCATACAATTCTCCAGTWTCACTTCACACACAAACAAACAAGATGTATCTATTTACATAAACCCAACGCACCAAAATAACGTTAAAATGAGTATGGAAAAAAAGATTCATGAATAATAATATCTGCTAAAAGAAGTCATACAAGCAAATTAAATTATAAGATTGAAAAACAAAAAGTTATACTTTCTTTGGTAAGTTATTTTCAAGAACTGTATGAAAAGAGAAAACATATTGATCTTCGTAAACTTGTATATGTGTCAGCCACATAATGGTATGGTCGCCTCATATAAGATATTTAATGAATATGGGCGTTACAACGAAATTTAAATGGGGTACCATGATAAAAAGTTAATAAATGGTACAATGGGGTTATATTTAAACAATCAAGATTAATCTTCTAGTAGCCAAAACAAAATGTTGGGTTACTTACAAGAACAAATAAGGTATTAATAATTGATAATTTTACGTACAGAATGTATAAGAAGTATTGAGGTACTTTTACAGACAAAAAATGTTACCTTAAAGATTAAATGAGGTACATGTGTCAAGGAATAGAGATTTTTAATAAATAAATGTTGCATCCCATGTTTTCTAGTGTGCTTGACACACACAAAACCTTCTCTTGATCTTCATATCAAAAACATAAAAAGGCAATTCTTTGATTCAGGAACTGTTCAACAGTAATAGGTTAAAAATTGTTTTAAAAAGTCAGTGTACATTATGTGTGTCAAATCTGACAAATAACTTTCCAAGTTGGAGATTCTCATCAATTAACTATACGCATAAAATGAGAGAGTTACTTCCAAATTTAGTCTAAAATATTGAGAGGAAAACGCCCGTATGCCCAACAATGCCGCGACTGGCCTGACATAACAAGACAATATCTTTGAAATATATTCAATAATAGCACCAAGCTACTACACACACATATGTATATATATTTCAATTGAATTTAGATTTGCAGGTCGCAAACATCAAAAATAGAATACATAATAGATGGAAGGAGTTGATATCGTAACATCAACGAAATAAAAAAAAGACGGAGAATGCTATTTCACCTCAAAGAGATCACGCCAATCCGAGCTCTGACATTATCTTGACTTTCACCATGTCTAGTAAGTAATATTGGACGGGGTGAGGTGGGCATTTACCTATAATCAATGCATCAGATCTCTCTTGACAACAATAAGAAACAGCTAAACTAGTATTCATGAACAGCAACAGAACAGATATAGACTACGTGAATCAAAGGCAAACAAAACCAAGCCAAAGACAAAATGTTCTCCAATATCTTTCATGAGTTAAAGTACCGTGTTTGAATTTTAAATAGACTCAAAAGCTCAAGAAAGAAAAAAAAAGGAAACTAATATAACCAAACGTGAAAATAAGATGATAAAGCAAACCAAATGATAAAACTGAAAGAGGATCAAGAATGAATTTTTAAAAAGTACGCAAGGAAGTTAAAGAATAAAAGGAAAGAGAGAGAATGAGCCCTCACAAATAACATGAAATGTCTCAAAGTAGTCAATTTGGAGTCATCAAGAAACATCACTCAGTGTGTTAGAAAAAATGATTCAACTCAAAAGTGTTTAGGCTTCTCTATAATTAATAAGAACTGGATCAGTAGATTTCAAGAGGCAAAAGAATAGGCAAACAATACTATGTCAACATATTTGTCAACATTTCAGAACAGAGAAATCTCAGATTAAAATGGAGCAAATCCAGCCTTCAATTCAGAATTTTCTGTGCCACCAAAGGCCACCTGTTGTGCATGTTTAACAGAAATGTCTAGAAGGGTAGAAAGGCAACAAAGAAATAAGATACTGAAAGAATGTGAAGGTTTAACTACAAGAAAACAATTCGTGGAAGGTACTCTTAGTTATCACCTGCATCGAAAAGGAACTATATATAGGGTTATACAACAAAATTGAAAATTATTAACATTATTAACTAAAAATAAATATAGCTAAGGTAATGCATATATCACATGTACCCCCGACTTTCATAAACGCTTCATATATCCCTGAACTTAAAAAATAAACCAATAACTTCCAGCTTAATTATGTAAATCTAATAATCAACAAAACCATAATAGAGCAAGTTGTATATCTTGTTAAATTGTCAATTAGCTCACAGAAACTTTAGATTTTAATTTTTTTATTTTAATTATAAATTATATAAATTCGTTCATTGTAATAAGTGAGACGTGAGAAGAATATATAACACAGGAGTTATATTATATCATTACTACATATAGTCCTTGCTAGTCATTTTGTATTCAACCAATTCAAATTTAGTATATTTGAAATATTTAAGAATGCTCTACATCCCAATCCCATTCTCACCAACTGAGTAAGTATAACTTGATGTAAACATTAGTATAGGATACAGATGGGATTTAAAGCAACTAATAATGGGTCGATCACAAAGATACTGCAAATGAAGTAAAGTGAGAGACTAGCACTTGAAAGAAAAAACTAATGTGAGAACTATAGAGGCTCTCAATTCTGCTCTCCTAGTCTCAGTTGATAATAGTAAAATCAATACTACACAAGACAAGCCTGGAGATTTCTTCAWGAATAAAGAGAAGATACAAAAGATGTGAAAGATAAAATTTATCAAGTTCTATAACATGATCTACCACATGAAGCTGTTGATATGAAGCTTGGGTTATCAAGATGCACCCATAGAAGGGTGTACCTAAAGTTTATCATCACCCATAAACTCAAATAACTCAATCTTCCCACTTGGATTGCTTGCATTTGATGCACCAAAAGCTTTCATGTGAGCACTTTACATGTTCGGATATGCCTCTTCCTTGTTCCCACTTATTCATCTTCTTTAACAAAATTTCCTAAGGGAATCAAATGATTGGGATTGCAAGAAAAGGTATTAACTTTGCCACTCTAAGATAATATTGTGTCCATTACGGTTTACACTCCAAAAGGAAAGGCTGGTGGGATGCYTAACCAGAAACCACAACAAGAGGAGGGACCAGAAGCAGCAGGACAGAACASGACAAAATCACTTAATGGCCACTAAGGGATGTGCACAAGAACAGTGCAGATTTGAGGCAGTATGTTGATACAGTTATATACTTATATTGTAGCTTGAATATATAGAAGTTTGTTTCACAGTAGATGGCATGTGGGCATTTTGTAAACATTCCGTTAAAGAAGAGATCGATAGCCTTAAGTTAAAAAGAGAGTCATAGCCTCAACTTATCTATTTGAGCATTTTTTGCCATTTTTAGTCAAAAGTCAGCTTAGCAAGCCTATACCTTCAAATTTGTTTGAGTCCGTGAGCCACTTGGTGAAGAACTAACCTATCACATATTTTTCAATTTCTAGTTTCTACATAAACTTTTGGGAATACTTAGTTAGGATAAGGATAACAGACCAAAGTTCACTAACATTCGGGGAGACTAGCATTAGAGCTATGCTTCAGTACAGGATTATTTTCAAGAGTCCCCAAATAGGATACATGCTATAAATATTTCCTTTTCCCTATAATATGCCTTGTTATATGGAAACTAATAGCACCAAGAAAAGAAACTAGGTTTGATTGAATTAAGCTTAATTCAACTACACTTACTAGTTTAAGTGAGTGAAGCTAGTCAAGCTACACAAAATTAAGCGAACATATCCCAATTCATGAGTTTTAAGTGAACGAAAAGTGAAGCCATAAAATCCGAATTGAACCCTTAGTGTCTTTCAATTAAGTGAAGATTGTGAGAGATTAAGACTAGTTTCATCATGCAAAACCACATTAGGTACGCCATTAAACTTAAACATATCTTTCCCCATGATGCCATGATGGACACAAGATTGTACAAATAAAAGATTTACCTGATTTTTGCTTTTTTTTAGAAAATGTAATAATTAAATTACTAACTCAAAAAGGTTTACGTAGGACAAAACATAACTGCCATAAAGGCTACATCAACAAACAAACCAAGGTGAATTGCAAAGACATCATGTTTTCCACACCTTGCTGCCTTCTAGGAAGGGTTCAAGACAAGGGAAAATAATCATTTGCAGCAAAACACCACAAAGACAACACACAAAAAAACAAACAAACAAAGGACAAACCAAATACATCATCTTAATAATCTAACTGCCCACTCTCTATCCTTCTGGCTCGTCTTCTTAGGAAGAATATTGTTTATCCTCCAAAGACACTGCTGCTTGATACTCTTAATAAGAATGTTTGGGTGTTGTAAATGTACAGCATGGTTCCATACTGCTGATTTTTGTTTGCAATTAWTGTTGCATTCTCGGAATTTTTGTTGGAAGCTACTAGATCGTGCAAATCTTATGTGACTTTTGGGTTTTACTATTTTTCTTATCATCTATTTAGCTAGAGGGTTTCATAAGATCACATCTACATGTGTTTTGGTGATAGATACTCATTTGTGGAGTGAAAGGGGAATAAATATGGGGTCAATAACCCTGGAATTTCACGCTATTTATATAGTTTATACTATATTTTACTAACTAATAGTGGTTTGGAATTTTTTCTTTTGGACTCCAGCCTATAATATCGATTCTGTTAATGGACTATTTTTGGGGATATAATTTTTAGCCATGATAAATGTAATCATGGTAGATTGAAGGAGGAGTTACTCACAATACACGTTTTGTTTAAGCTATGTATCATGGTAGATAAGTAGAGAGCTCGTCAAAATTTCACTTTATAAGAGACGTAGAAGACTTATAGCTATTGTATATATATTCAACACTTATATTTTATGTATATCGCAAAAGAGACTGATTTCAGCTACTCCAAAAGTAAACTATCCCTATTTTTAATTTAACTTTTCACTTCAATTTACAAACCAAGAACCGATTGAGAAGTAATTGGAGGCAAAAAAGGTAGAAAAACTAGAGAAAAGGTAAAACCAAAGGTAAAATAATGAATCGGTCATAACAGCTCGAGAGATACTACAAATCTTTCCATGTACTATCCAATTGCATACTGACACCCTCATAACTTAATTATATGATTAAAAAACCTTTAGTGTAACAGCGATTCTACAACCGATAATCTATCAGTTTTTCTTTTTCGTAAAAATGAGTCCTTGTTTGCTTCTGGGTTGGAGACTATTTTTCGAACATTGATCATTATGTTAATATAACGATTTCCGCAAACCTATAATTTACCTTCTGTCTACACACGATACGTGAACACTTTGCTAAAGAACAGATACCACGAAGTATTAGCAATACTGGTGAGGACAATTAACATAAGATAAACTATACGACAATAAAGTCAGACCAAAGTATGAACTTCACCTCATTTCACACATCAATCAATAAATAGTTGCCCCATTTTACGTGAAGGGAAAGATTTGAACTCGATCTTATAGTATTCTCTTGTAAGTTTGAATAAAGCAATGAATCCATCATTTTTATATAGGAACCTTCTTCCATTGGTTATAAAACCAAGTAATGCACGTGAAGAGAGGTGGAAGATCTCACCTGTATTTGCCCACCATGTCACTCTGACAGTACAATATTTTATATAAAGACTTTCCATCGGTCATAACCTAGTAAATACGCAAAATGGGTTATATAAATTCACACAATATTGTCAGAAATCAGAAAACAAAGAAAACGTCAGTACCCTTCATAACTTTCTAGACGGCTTTAAAGTCTCTATATCCTGCTTCAAACATCTGGACCTGAGATCTATCCAATTAGTATTAAGTATGATCCAAGAAATACGCACTAATTACACCAAAAAACAAGACATACTCTCTGCATAATCTGGGCTCTGTTGGACCTTAAGACGTATTATCTTCCGATAAATGCTACGACGCGATATGACTCAAGGTCTCCAAGAAAAATTATCTGCAAAAGGGAATTAGTTTCAGCAAACCAAGTTTTTCTCAATGGGCATAGGATTATATACCGTCTTGAAAATCAAATAGAATGAAATAGTCATGATCTAGTGCAATCAGTATGCTTTTACAAGAGAAAGTACTCATAGGACTTACATTGAATGTTGGAGGTTGGGCTGGTTGGTTGTTGCAGTGGGTCTGGTGATTGGTGATTGGGGGCATGATGGTGAGGTCTCAGTGGATTGAAGGGAGGAGATAGAAATGGGGTAAGTCTGAGAGATTTGATCCTTGATTTTGAATGGATTTCACGAAAAAGTAAATGTGCAATAATTCTAAGAAATTCATTTTTTTGCATGGAAAATCCATGCACATTCACTATTAAAAATACATGCCGATCTTTTACCGTCATACTTAAAACCAACAATCAAGATGCTTCATCTAATCTCATTTTAGGACTTAGTGGAGTCAACCAATTAAAGGCCTTAACCTCATAAGTGGAGTCAGCCTACATAACAAATTTATTTATACAATGCAATCATAAACAAGCAAGAAAAAAAATGTTGTTCCCTCCATCAAACACACCCACATAGTAATTGAGATGATCTTACATGAAAGTAAATGTGCACTATTTTGCTTAAACAAATCAAATCCTACTCAAGTTCCTTGGAAATATATGACCCTACTCAAGTTCTATAATGCTGCAAGCGTGAAATTATAACTAAGAAGGCAATCATCATAAACTGATAATGAAAAAACAAAGTCAGAGAGAATTTGGCAAGATGAGATGGTAGAATAAGACTAGAGTTTCCACTGTTTATTTGTAAACATGAACTTATTAGCTTTAACAACAATTTTTCCAACCCAATTAGAGGCATACAATACTAGAGTTCCCTTGTGATGTTAAAAACTAACACTATACCTCACCTAGGCTCTGGAATGACTATTTCTACACACATGCTACATTTTACAGCTAAAAAAATCTTGGCACTAAATCAATTAAACAATTGACAAATTACCTTGCATCTTCCTTCAGCCAGTTTCATCAACAAATTTCTTCTTTCTCTGGTGCTATTTGTAGCATCAAATATACCTACCTAAATGAAACACTCATTCGTAAGTAAAGATAGGTGTAAAAGAGGAGATTTAGTCTCCCCTATAAAAGATTCATGATCAAAAGTTGACACAAACTTGTCCTCCTTCATGCATCCATGATATCATATCTTCCATTGCAAGGGCTGCTACCTACTAGTACAGGCAAGAGATAACATTAAATCAGTAATGCAGAAACTAGCTTCTCAGTGAATCTCTCACACACACACACACGCAAAAGAAACAAAAAAAAAGGGGGGGGGGGAAATTTGAGTAAGAAAGTTGCAATGTTAGGCTCTTGAAAATTAAGTGCGTACAATTCAACATATTTAACCAAAAAAGATTCCTTCTCAAACAGAAATTCACCTCATTACGTGCCTCTATGCCCTCAGGATTGTCACCACGGAAAAAATCAGCAGACTGTAACAGAAGATGTGAAATCCGTACATAGAGTGAGATACTGTGACACAAATATTTAAACAGAAAAGAACATTTATAAAGCCCCTTCAAACTGAAATAGGAAGGATAATCTTTTCCACAAAACTGTAAACGACCTTTTTCTCAAGGAAGAATTAAACCAACAAAATAAGATCCACTTGGACTTTTCAGGTCCAAGATATACCTGATTAGTTCCCAACTTCAAGCGCCTATACTGTTAAGAAAAGAAAAACCATAAGTCTTCCTGTCATCATTGGTATKAACTAGGGACAGAGATAAGAGCTCAAGAAAGAACAACAGTCACCTTCCCCACGTTGAAGTGCTTGGTATCATGGCCCAACCACCGAAGATATCTGGTCAATTTTGCAGCAGTGAAGGTCTTACCTCGCGCAGGCAAACCAACCTTTATGAAGGCAAAAGAGACAAAATAATTAAGGGGGGAGAGAGAGAGAGAGAGACAGAGAGGAGAAAGTAAAACAAATAATGTGTATATACACATCTTAATTTGAGAAAACACAGAAATCTAACACATAGTTTGCTAAGCCTACCAGCACAATTGCCAAATGTCTATCCTCCTTTGGTCCAAGCATCTGATCAGCTACAGCTGCAGCCGCTACAGCTCCAGCAGCTGACGGCATAGCAGTCTAAATTTAAAAAGAAAGGATTGTAAAACTTCCATTCCAGGACAGTGAACACAGCTTCAATTTAAGAAAAGTTTTGTAATGACCTTATTTTCTGAACCAACTTTAAAATCAGCTGGAATGGTATCACACTAGCTGATTTAACTTGTCTAGGAGACCAACCCTCTGTCCACAAAGAGTCCCCTATGGGATCCTGCTTTGTGAAGGCGAGGCACCTTGTCACAGGTTTTTTTCTCAAGCCAAAGAAGCTACGACATCTTAGAAGGGTTCGGTATTGGTATGTGATATCCTGCATAACCATAAAACATATAAACAGCCAAATTGACCATAGAGTCATAGTTTATGAGAAATAACAACATATTACCCAGATTCAAATAATAAATAAATAAAAATTTAAACATGAATGTATACTAGAAACAGTATAAACCTCATCCATCCTATCTGCATGAATTTTGTGTGAACTTCAGTGCATCTTCGTCGTCCATGATCAATTCTATATAGTACTATACTGCTCCAAGCCTAACTTCTAATAACTTTTTTCTCCCTATCCATAGCATCTCAATTGTCCATGACTCTTTGAAAATCCATATAATTCCATCTTTTTCAACCTTTTGAACAAATACATCTTTATGACATCACACATGCACTATCCAACTTAGACACTTAGTTAGTTCTTATGCTAGATTGCTAACCTATATATCAATCACTTTTTTGAATTATCTCATTTCAAACCCTACTTCTAATTCATTTTAGACATTCATCTTAATACCCATCTACTACATTCATATTCATAATTACAATCCTTCAAAAAGACCAAAACTTGTAGAAAAAGGATCATAGTAGACTACAGATGAACAATAGAATAAAATTGAGGCAATTTTGTCCATAACTACCCTAGTTACACCTTTTTTTTTGCAAAAAACTACCTACATTACGGTTTCTTGTCCAATACTACCTTAATAGACTTTCTTTGCTGATCACTACCATTTTTTTTTAACGGCGTTGACCTTCAATTTCTGTTGTCACATGCAGGTCACAAATTCCTCTTTATTTTATTTTTTGATTCTTGTGGCCCCTTTTCCTCCATTCATATTCCTCTCATCTCATCTCCTTCCCTCTTAATTCTTCATTACACCCACGCAGCTAAGTGCAGAACATTCGATGAACTCGACACTTCTTGAAGACTTCCATCAATACTTTGTTCTGATTTATTTCCTTTCTTCCACCCTAATCCCAATTTCTTCTGTTTTATCCTCCCTTCGAAAATTCTCTCATTTTCCTCTTTATCATAAAGTGACCCGTAAGGGCTTACAATCAATTGGAACATGAATTGAGATTTTTATGGAACAAAATCGACACAGATTTAATCATTTTGACCATAAAGGGCTAAAATGACCCCAAAAAACTTGACATGGCTATTATTTTGGCACAACAACCAATGAACGGAAATTGATATGTTTTGAAACGCAAATCGATGCAAAATATTTATTATTATTAATCAATGAAATATTCCACTGCTTAACGGAATATTTAAGCCACAGTTAGGACCATAAAGTAATTTCGGGTAGTTGTTGGAATTTTTTTTTCCTTAAAAAAAATGAGGTATACCGTTGACATTAGGGAAAAGTATGAGTATACAAATACCATTAGTATATGGTGGAATTTAAAAAACCTCAAGATAGACTGAACAACTTCAGAAATAAAATACTGTTCAAGGTTCTTGCTTTTGCCTTACATCTAGGCTCTAACAATAGTCTTTGTGTGACTCAAGCTTATGTTACTTTAGACATGATCAATCAAACATTGAAGCCTAAAGCCCAAATGTGGAAATGACTAGGTGAACCAAAATATTATATATGGTGGACATCCACCGAAATCCTCTCCCTCAAAAGTCTTATATTAAGAGCAATTTGCTCAGACATTAGGGAAGTATGAGTATACAATATACCATTAGTATATGGTGGAATTTAAAAACCTCAAGGATAGACTAAACAACTTCAGAAAAATGAAATACTTGTTCAAGGCTTTGCTTTGCCTTACATCTAGGCTCTAACAATAGCTTTGTGTGACTCTAGCTTATTTTACTTAAGAAAAAGATCAATCAAAATTGAAGCCTAAAGCCAACGTGGAAACAACTAGGTGAACCAAAATATTATATATAGTGGCATCCACCGAAATCCTCTCCCTCCAAAGTCTTATAATTAAGAGCAATTTGCACAGACATTAGGGAAAGTATGAGTATACAATATACCATTAGTAATATGGTGGAATTTAAAACCTCAAGGATAGACAATACAACTTCAGAAATAAATACTTGTTCAAGGTTCTTGCTTTTGCCTTACATCTAGGCTCTAACAATAGTCTTTGTGTGACTCTAGCTTATTTTACATTAGACAAAAGATCAATCAAACAATTGAAGCCTAAAGCCCAAACATGGAACGACTAGGTGAACCAAAATCTATATACCTATACTAAGAAATCTCCCTATTTCACTTTTACTCCAACTATTGTAATATATAATGATTTACATAAAAAATATGCAAGCATAATGCTATAAGATATTAATACCTATGAAATTTAACTTTTAAACATTATAAATATTCTATGATTAGATTTTGTTGTCAATAGTAAACTAATTTTTAATAATTATATTTTGAAAACAAAATATTATAATGGTTTGTAAGGGTTAAAAAATATTTTATGTAAAAATATTGCTGCATATATATATTACAAAGTATTTTTAAATCGAGCATTTGCWCGGGAATTATCTAGTATTAAATATAGTGGCATCCACCGAAATCCTCTCCCTCCAAAGTCTTATATTYAGAGCAATTTYCTCATGGTAATCCAATTTTTCCATATCCACTTTTAATCGGCAGAGTCGCTCCATCTATGTCAACTTTTGTCTAGTTGGACTCCTGGTTAGATTACCATGATCCCAACTCTCGATTACTCTTATCAAGTGTCTTTGTTACATGTCCAATCCTTCAATATAATGCAATTCATTTTCCTTTATTTTAACCGCAATATCTGCATCTCCAACTTCATTTTATTATGTGCTTCTATTTAGATGGAAGCATTGCAATATATACAAGTATACAACAACTATGCAAGTCTTATTTTCTTCCGTTAGATATCCATCAAGTTTAAGGGAATCCAATATTAATCATGTGGGTCACATCTTCATCAATGTCTCCATTCTTCTACATAATCAATCCAAGATACTTTAAACACTAAAGACTAAACCATAGTTTTTGCAAATGGAAAGTGATTTTGTAGTTTCACTTGGAACAGGTTYACCTATTGCACAATAACTAAGATATGAGGAGTAGTAACGGAATGGGAGATCAAAGCACATAATCAATCTTTGTTATGCAYCAATAATAATTGTTTTTGTTATATCGTGGGATTGCTACCCTTCTCTATTAATTATAGCTCTAAGATGCACGTGAGCATGATTTGAAATCTGTGAARAAATGSCAGGAACATGCGCAAGTAAGTTGTAATTCAATCAAAAATACTTATCACATGATAAAGTTGTTGAATATAATTACGTAAATTTATCCGTCTACTTAGTTGGGTATAAAACATTTTCATTGAAAAATGATTTTAATGGAAAATACAATTACGAAAATAGTTTTCCATTGTGTGATTTTATGTGAAGAAAATAATGGAAAATAAGGAACATAAGGAAAACAAAAGGGAATGTACAGAGGTAGTGGAAGGAGTGTACAAGGTAGGTAACGAAAAAGGGATGAAAAATAGTTTTCCCTTCATTTTGAAGGGAATAGTGGTTTCCATCATTGGGAGAGCTTAGGGGAAATGATTTTACATTCATTTGCAAACCTAAAAATGTAAATTTGAATATACAGAGAAAACAATTTTCCGGGAAAATATTTTATTACTTTAATAGGGGACAAATTTCTTCCAGAGTATCTGATGTTATTCCCCCACTTTGGTATGTCATATAAAGCTTTTACTTGGGTAGACAATAAGAATAGACATTTGCTTTAGATATATGTTCGTGAAAAAATAGCAAACCTTAAATGCAGCAGYACAACTGGAAGTGTCACCTGATTCTGAAACATGTTGTGAAGCAGTACCTGAGTTGTCTCTGCCCGCAATTATGTACCTCGGAGTTTCGGCCATGTTAGCTGGATAATCCCGTCCAAGATTTGCAGATGCTGCGGGAGATGGGACACATAATGTTCGAGATCAAGCTCCAAGTAGCTAGAGTCCACTCTGCCAAATATGAGTTTGAGATGAACAGATACTAAAGTAAATCAAGGAAGTTCCCTTGACGAATTACGTGGCACTTTAAACAAACTGAAAAGAAAAATTTATAATTCAGCCAATTTCCCCAGCCCCCAAAGAGTTTAAATGAGAAATAATGCTAAAAGCCAGCAAATGCTAGCATTGGATATTCTCTAGGCAAACTATCATAGATCAGAACATTACTATCTAGGCTTCTATCCTGTATATATTTTTTCTCTTCATTGAAATCTACATCTCAAGGGATACGTTAATAGTCAATAGAAAAAATAAATACTTATCGGTATCCAATTTTTTTTCATAACTAAATGAGTTTTAATATGTACTGAAGGATTAATACTGAAAATACTAAGAAATTATGAAATGTTTAAGTAATTAATTTGTGAAAGCAAATAATTTGAACGACATACCAAAGCAACACTGGAAAAAATTCAAGGAGAATGTATTTGGTTGACCAAAAAAGGGAAACAGTTGCAAGACGTGGGCATATGAATACGTAAAAAATGTGGCCTTCGATCGTTTTCATGTTTGACCCATCTCGCTTTTAAACATTTGTCAATGCACATTTTTGGCATAAAACACATAGTTTCGAGACTCAAAAAAAAGACTTCTTGCATTTCATATTAATTGGAAGTTTGAAATGTTTCCCTATTGGTTGTTTCAAATTGATTGCAACATTCCAATTTTTTGAGTTTCTTTTTTCACAAAAAGACTATTCTACCTTTACTTGTCATGGTTTTTCTCTACTTAATAACCTATCCAAATGGTCATTCATAATTGCAAGTAATCACTTACTTGGTAATTATATATCCATGATTTAATCCTCCCTCCAATAAAGGAAAAAATAAAAACAATTAAACCACTAAACCATAAGATTTCCACTTTCATCTTCCTCTGAACCCTGTTTGTCTTTACCCATCATTATTCTAGAACCGACTATCATCCCCCCCCCCCTCCTCTCAACACACACACACACACTCTCTCTCTCTCTTCGCCCTCCCTCACCCTCTTCTTCTAATACACTCTATCAATTTAACTTCATATTTACATGAATCAATCTCTAAATTTTTCTTTCGAGAAATTAGATTTACGAACACATCTTCTTCGTTGTTTGTTCTCGTAACCGTCAAACACCTGCTAGATCGAGTTCCTTGACTAAGTTCTCAAAATCCACCTTTAAATAAGTGACGTGCCCTCATGTTCCTTCAAAGTGATACCATATAAATAATTTTGAGGGTTTTATTTCATTGTGTCAGGTTTTCAGGTTTGCATTTGTTGTTTAGCGTTCTTGGGTTTGAACTTTCTTGATTAGTAATGGCCCATGAGTTGATGAACAATACAGAAATTCTAAGAGCATTGTTATATTTAAATGTTATAATAATAATAGATGAGTAAAAAACAATTAATTAATTAAATGATTTTTAGAAAAATTAAATTAAAACAGATTCAAACTCCACTTCTTTTAACATAAGCGGTTATCTTTTCATTTTTGTATAACCCATCACAAATATAGTTTCTTGTCCTTCAAAATCTCTCCAAAACAATTTCAGATACTGCTTTTTGCTTTTTCCTTTAAATTTCTGAATATAATCAACAATTTCATCTTCGTATCTAGGGTAAGTTTTGCGAGATCTCTTTTAGTCTTTTTCTTTTTCTTCTATATTTATATTTGATTTACTACTTTAAGAATGCTCGATATGGGACCGTAATCTATAATTCAGGGTATGAATTCAGTAATAATCGGAATGTTTTGGATGCAAGTTTATCGGATATACTAGTTCTGTAGTTTCACAAATCTTTGCGATAAAAGTCTGGTGCTATATTTTTAATCCATATTGCAATTCTTCTCATACAGAGTCCTGTTATTAAACTGGGTTGATAGAATGTATAGATACTAGATAGCTGGTGTTTTGTATGCCTTTGTTTCTTTCTTTATTTTTGGATTTGTGATTAATTATTTATTATTTAAGAACAGAGCGTATTCTCTCTGATTTTAGGTGTTTATATCGAGGCTATGAGCTGAACCCTGTTTGACGAACACGAGCCTGACGTGAAAGCGGGTCGATTTTTTACCCGTTTAATTAAACGGTTGACTTGATTTTACCGTTTAACTAAACAGGTTAGTTAAGGTTAAGAGTTTTCAACCCGAAAAAAACTGTTTAAACCTACTTTTCTTAAATGGGTCGGTTTCGGACCCATGACAAAAAATCATTTAATTGTTACAACTTATCTCAAACAATAAAAAACTACAATACTAATCTATTTTAAGAAATTGGGCCAAGCTAAAAAAGAATATAAAAGCAAACCACTATTTTCCTAAGCCATTTCTACTTTCTACATCAGACTCTCAAAGTCACAAACTCACAAACAATCAAAAGACACATCAACCCTTTCTTCTTCCTATGCTCCCCACAAAATTGCTCATCAACTCTTTTTCTCAATTCATTCATAGATCTGTAAGGTAAGAAGCCAAAACTTTTTTTCTTGTAATTTTCTTTTAATTCTTTTATCTTCTTTTATTTACATCTTTTAGTTTTATTAAATTAGTTTACCTATTAATTTATATTTTGCTCAATTTTGATTTTTGACAGTAACAACAACCTACGAAGTGAAGTAACAACAACCTAAGGTAATTTATCTTCTCATCATATTAATTTTCTTTCGAATTTTATTGCTCCATTTCTATTAGTTTTCGATTTCAATTGAGCTTGTTTGTATTGTCATATGGAATTGTT
This sequence comes from Bassia scoparia, assembly GCA_008642245.1. Classification (NCBI taxonomy): domain Eukaryota; kingdom Viridiplantae; phylum Streptophyta; class Magnoliopsida; order Caryophyllales; family Amaranthaceae; genus Bassia; species Bassia scoparia. The sequence goes on along the minus strand of SNQN01000400.1, from coordinate 18,406 downwards.
ACTGGTGATTGTAAATGTTTAAAAAAGAATTCATTTGAGAGCTATAGCCTAATCTAATACTCGTCGATATATAAATTCATATGACCACAAAATAGCCTAACATATTCATTGTAAACGTTGATTGCTTTTAATGTTGACTTTCTTTGTTTCTTTTTCCAGRGATGGCTCAACAAGCATCCCCTGACCCTATTGAGCTTGATTCCGGAGAGGAAGAGGTGAACAATTCTAACAAGCCTATAAGTCAGGAGGCTAAGAAGAGTGTTCATAAGCCCATTTTGGTTGGTAAGAACTTTAAACGCCAACGTCGTCTTACTTCTAGTGTGTGGGTGCATTTTGATTTTCTTGATGAACCTGATCAAAATGGGAATTTGAGATGTAAGTGTAAGAAATGTGGTCGAAGTTTCAATGGTGATAGTAAAATGGGGATTGGAATTGGGAACTTGAAACGTCACTTGAAATCTTGTAAAATGAGGACATTTAGGGATGTTGGTCAGATGATACTTGAGAAAACATCTTCTGGTTTAGAAAATAGGGTGCGTGTATTTGATTTTGATGTTTTTCGTGAACTTTTGGCTGCTGCAATTGTGAAACATGATTTMCCTTTTCAGTTTATTGAGGATGAGGGGGTTAGGAAATGTTTCAATTATTTGCATCCATAATATAAAAATGTTTCGAGTGTTGGATTGCTATAGGAGTTCTTTGAAGCCTAGCACTGCGGAAGCTATCATATGCCTTAGGGATTGGTCCTTTGGAGAAGGTAATCTTAATTTATATAAGTATTTCCTTGTTTATTTTAATGTATATTACTCCTTAATTTAAGAAACTTGAATGTTAATTGTTATTCACTTATTTCCAGCAAATATCGAACTTCAAATGGAGGACTTATGTGAACAAGTAATGGGTTTGAAAGTTGAGGAAGTTGAAGATACTCCAAGCCCATCTCCAAGTCCATCTCCTAGCCCTATTGTTGGAAGCCCTCAACTCTCCTCCTCCGTATTCTAAGTATTACTACCTATTTTCAGACTTTGTAAGGTACCATTGATGTAATTAATGGCTTTTGGAGCCCAATCTTTTGCAAACAATCTTTAATTATTATTACTTATTAGCTTTTTTTTGAATTATTTCTTTAAAAGCCSTTGTCTTTGGCCAAGTTTGAAATAAGACTTGTGTTTTAAACTTGTAATTGGTTTTATTTTGCTACTGCCTAATGGAAAGTTGATGAATTTTCGTAATACACAGGTCCTGTTAAGTTAAAGTTTCTCATTATAAAAACAAAAACAGGTCATTTTGGGTACAGATCAGGTTTGGGTTTTAATTTGTAACCCAATTATGAAAGCAGATCAGGTTTAGGGTTCCCCAACCCGTTTATACTCAACCCGAACCCGGACCCTGATCTCATCTGTAAAGCAGCCCTAGTTTTGGGTACAAGATCAGGTTTGGGTTTTAAAGCCATATTTATGAGTGTCTAGGAAGTCAAGCCTAGCATTTATTTTATATAAATGTGGCAGTAATACCCCAATAATTAATGTTATAGTTTGCTCTCAACTTTTGCTTTGTTACATATAAAATGAGTTTTATTAACAGGTTTTATATAACATCTCCATTATTAAATTTTGGGGTGTTACAGTTGAGGATGACAATCTTGAAGTATTTTGGGTTAATGTGGTTATGGTTTGATATGAATCAATGGTGAGCTAGGCTTTGAAATTTGAATTGTTATTTTGATTAAAGTCATTGGTTGATCATTTTTTTTTTTTTTTCAAAATTAACTTCTTATTTGCTCTAAATTGCCACTAAAATCAATTTTTAGGTTCAGCTGGCCTACTACACATACACACTAGTTTTCTGGTGCACACTATGTCACTATGTGTGCCTAGTTAAAGCTTACGTAAAAATATATATTTATTATTAATTCAAATTAGACACTCTTTGATCTTCATTGTACATAATAGGTTCGAAAATTATGTTCGTTTAATTGATAGTTTCTCCTTTTAGTTTTTACCATAAATGGTTTAAGATAGTTTTTCGGTAATTTATTTTATTTAAATTTGGTAAATTTTAAACTTTTTTTATATGCAATTTAAAACCGAAAGGAATTAATTGAGGGAACATTAAATATGCAATTTTTCATTTACTAAAGGGGTAAATAAAGACATTTCATGGGGGACCCCATAGCTCCCCCCTTGGCTTATATAATAGAGATAATTATTTCCATATGCACACTGAAAACACTGAAACTGCCACTAAAACACAAAATTTCAAGTTTTCCCAATATTCCATAAAAAGTACTCCTTCATCCCACATTCCCACCACTCAATTTTTGACTCAAGATTAAAGTTGACAAGCGAAATTGTAGCCTTCTAGGACAGGAGCAGGATAGGAAAATAAAAAAAAAGATATGGCATCATGGCTTAATGAAAGAAGTTTAAGCAGGCTAATCAAACCAAATAACAACAAATAAAACATACCATAACCAATCTTAAATGAACCAAAATAAACCACGAATTTAGTATTACTTCAATGCCCATCTCGGATGCTGCTGAATCATCGCTGACATCAGGAATGCCACGGAGAGCAGAAGGGTGAATGTTTTGTTGGTAAGCCCTCCAACTAGAAGCGAGATTCAAGGGTGAAACTCTATCGCATTGATGCAAATCCGATACTCAAGAACAGCATCAGCATTCAACCTAAACAACGCAGCCCTTGCATCTCCTTGCAACCTACCTCCAGATAATATCCGGTTGGACCTTCCTCTATAATACATGGATTATACTATCTTTTGGCCTCAGTAAGAACTTGAATTCCAATGTTTCTGCATGACCAGCAAAACAAATCCATCCAACTCATTTTAAACCCCAAGCTAAAATCAAATCGATAAATGGGCAATCATCTACTTAATACTTATCAAGGGTTGATGAAGTATTACCAATCTGAAATTAATTCTGTAAATCTATAATTCAACACTAAGAGATATTTCTTTGAGCCAGCAACAAAGACTTATTAGTCTAAAAATCATTTATGCCAAAAATACTCCGATACTTAATGGCGTAATACATTCGATTGGAACATTAAGCCATACACCATACATTACATAAGGGTATGACACATTATGCATTATGCAGTTGTGATGTGCCCATTGTCATGTAATTTATAGGATTGCTGTCTTTAGACCCGACCCATATTCGTTTTGAGTCAGACCCCGTTCCCACTTGGTGCAACCTAAATGTCACTGTCTGTTAGGTTATAACTTCATACAGGGTCATCAGCTTATGGGGTGTTCAATGTGAGATTTCAGCTCAGTGATGATATCAGCTTATGGGTCTGATTAATCTACTACAATAAAAACTACAATCTAAATTGCATTTCACTATTTAATAATAAAAAAAAAAAAACAATGGGCTTATTAATAGAGATTCAGCTCAGTGATGATATCAGCTTACGGGATGTTCGATATGAGATTTTCATCAGCACAAAACGTAACAAATAAGTATTTTCATTAAACATTGTTTGGTATGAATTTTTGATAACAAAATCCATTTTTGAGGTAACAAATTCCCCACATTTGTTACCCCTATATTTATGGAAACAAATTCCACTACCCTCCTCAAGGGATTCACATAGGATTGTTTCCATTCCATTAGTAAACCAAACACATAGTAACGGACTTGGCTATCATTAACCAATTCCTCTTTAACAAAATCATTTCCTTTAGATTTGCATAGTTTATACCAAACGCTCCCTTGATATAGTACAATACCAGTAACCGCTAAAAGGGTTATCAACAATGTAGCACCTCAATTAAAATGCACAATTCTCCTGAACCAATTATGAACAAGAAATTAAACGACAACACAATCAACAGAAGAAGAGTGAAGAACTCACCATGATTAGGAGGAACAACAAAACTCAGTTCCCACGTTGAAGCGGATTCTTTCCCATTGCCAACTAAAACAAAAACCCAATTCAGTAATGAATCAATTAACATAATCAACAACTTAATCAACGAAAATTGAAGATTGATTTAACAATTAATTAAGAAAACTAACAGCTTTAGAACAATCCCAAGAACCAACTAAAGGAGCAGAACCGAAAACATGAGGAGCAAGGTCGCCTTTAAGCATGAATTTTCCATCTTAAGTGACATATAAAGTTGCCCTCCTCCTTCTTCTTCTTCGCATGAAAGCTGTTATCTGAGTTTTTCGATGTTTGAGTCCCCATTATTTTCTCAACTTTTTTTTTCTTCTTCTTTCCCTTTTTTTTCGGTTTATTGTATTAAATATTATTATTGTGTGTGAATGTTTTTGTATTAGAAAAATGGAAATTATTAATCAACCTTTTTTGGTTCAAGCTCAAATAATCTTAAGTGAAAGTAATCTAGAATAATCTCAACTTTAAGGAAAAATGTCAACAACTACCCATTTTTTTTTCACTTTTGAAAATAATTACCCAGATTGTTTTTTATGTGAAAACAACTACCCCACTTTTATGTTTGTTTGCGAATCACTACCCACTTTCAGAATTTGACAACTTGCGAAGTCTAATACTTAATAACTCCAAATCACGTGATTCTTGAGCCTATTTCATGTATGTTTCCGAGATCTACAACTTTTATCATGAACCATGCCCAAAAAACAGATGAATAGATGAGAAAGGCTAAAAACTAAGTGTGACAGAGTTTGGTGGTTTGAGTTGTTTTGGTGGGTGTTGGGTGGTTTAGAGGTGGGAAACAAACAAAAGTTATGATTTTTCAATTGGGATGCCACGTTGGGTCGGTTTGGGGTGGTTAATCGGTAGTTGAGTGACAAATTCCAAAAGTGGGTATGAATCGCAAAAATTAAAAAATAATGAGGTAGTTGTTTTCAATAAAAAACAATCTGGGTAGTTGTTTTCAAAAATGGAATATAAGTGGGTATTGTTGCAATTTTTCCCACTTTAACTCTCATTGCTGAAATAGTCCATGATCGCTTAATAAAATTGACAACCTATTTTAGAAGGTGACTTGCCAACATGTACTTGTTAATTGATCATAATTTTTAATTGTTAAAAATAAAATATATATATAAACAAATCACCGCTATCTCTACTTCTTTTTACTCCACATCCTCATAGCACCACCGAACCACCACTGCATCCACCGGACCACCCAACACCTGCACAATTCGCCTACCACCCATATTCGTACAAATTTGACTACCACCACATCGCACAACTTCAATTCGCCACCCACCCACTTACTTCGCAACACGGTGATTGACCCCTTTCATTACACACCATACAAACCCCACCCAACTCATTCATCGACCTCCTTCCTCATTCCTTCTTCTAATTTTCGCCGCTACTCTTGTGTCTTATTATGCGGGTTGTAAAGGATCGTGTGGGTTATGGTTTGTGCCCCTAGTTGAAGGTGTTTCCGTGTGTCCAATTTGGCTGAAATTTTGGGAGCTTGTTCCTGACTCAAGAATTCGTTTGACTGGTTTTAATAGTCGTTTGGAGCTACGGTTTGGTCAGAATCGCTTCTAAACAGACCCTGCAGTTTTTTGGGTGATTTCTACACCTTTTGCTCTAATTTGTCTTCTTATATGTTCTTGGTTGTTGTTGGTGGTGTATGAACCTTTTGTTATACTGATTGGGTTCTTTTTCCTCAATTTATCAATAAGAGAAGTTGGGTGGACTCCTCAAGAGTCCCGTGTTTTTACCCTTCACATCGAAGGGGTTTTCCACGTATAACTTTTTGTGTTGTTTGTGATATTTCCGCTTTTTAATTGCTCAATTGGTATTATTTAGGATTTTTCATGGGTACCCCTGAAACGTTTTCATATTTCATGTGTACCTGAACTTTTCTAAAATTCATATGTATCCCAAATTCGAAATTAATTCATATCACAGCATTTCCTAACAGAAGTTAGTGTTCCGTTTAATGTTTTTCCAAAAAAGTTCAATATTCATGTAATGGCCCAAATTTTGAAATATTTTGAGGAGAAACCCAATTTAATTAAAATATTTAGTTTTATCTTGAAAGTTGTGTGCACAACAAACAACTAACCTTTCTTCTTCTTCTCAAACTCATCTCGTACAATCCCCAATTTATTTATTTTTTCTACCGCATTCTTAAGAAACCCTAATCTTTCTCCAATTTCATCCTTAAGAATCGCGTAATTGGGAAATTTCTTTTTTCAATTTTCCGATCTTCATCGATCCATAATCGGAGGAGGTAGCTAGTTTTTCACCGGCATTCACTTCTCCGTTGTCCGATCGCCGAATTTTTCGTTTTCGGCGTCTGCGTCGATTTATCGTTCAGTTAATTGCTTGATTGAAGTTGTACAGTGTCGATAGGACCAAAAAGTTTGATGATTCGAGTGAGAGAATTTGAGTTTTCAGTGTCGACGGCTCATATTTCTACTAAGTTTGAGCTGCCACTTGCGATAGTGTATTGGTCTCAATGATGCTTGCGAACTTGCTTTGGTTGGTCGGCTCCATGGTGAGTTGGTCTCAATGTTTGATTTTGCGAGGGACAAAAAACCCCCAAATCGATCGGTGCAGTAGAGCCAAATGAATCGGAAGATTTCGATGCTCTAATACAAGAGACTTCCGCATTCTTAGGACAACAGTCTCGATTGAATTGGCCCGAAAGCTCAAAGGTGGTCGAATTTTTTTTTTTTTATCTTCTCACCTCCAAAAAACACCCTCATTTTTGTGCAGTAGAAGAAGAAGGGATGAAATTATACCCTTTGATTGATGATGAGAAACTGCAGAAGATGATGGTGATGAATGAAACAAGAAGAAAACTTGGGAGTTTCCAGATTGATGCACCAAGCTGAATTCATTATTTACAACATACTTGATGCAATCTCGTAATTAAAAGTTAACGAAGACTACGGTCGTTACACTTTGCCTAGTTTTTATGAATATAATTTTTAAATGGGATACCAAATGAATTTTAGAAAAGTTTAGGATACCACATGAATATGAAGACTTTCAGGGGTACCCCATGAAAAATCCCATATTTTATTGATGTTTGTATGCAATATTGTTGTTTTTATCTTGGTCATTTGTGTGTGATAATTTGGGTTGTTGGTTGAGTAATTGGTTGGTTGTCTTGATTGTGTGACATAGTGGTGTCGTAGTGACCCCTTTCGTCCCTACAACATAAAGAGGGTTCCAAAGAGCATTGCAAAGAACAGGTGAACAAGTTCCAGATGAGGAGATCTCCAGTGAAGATCCAGTTCAATAACAAGCTGTAGAAACACAGCAACCTGAACATGAACAGTAAGACGAGGTGAAGTTCCATCAAATGCACAGACGCATCAACAACCAGAGACTTGTGAGGTGATTCAAGAAGAGAATAAACCTGAAGATCTAAAACCCTGAGGACCATCACAATTTTAAGCTGCTGAAGACTTGCAGGACACAGAGGAAGAAAGTAAACATGATTAAGGTTTTACCAAATATGGCAACTTCTACCAAAACTTACCATGGGTGAGATTGATTTAAACTTGTGGGATATTTTCTTAGACAAGCAACATGCCTTGAGCAATAAGAACTATTCTATTCAAAATGTCGCCGACTGGTGAGGGAAAAGCTGATATGTTAGGTACACAGTGAGATGTGCTTGTTGGAGACTGTGCTTAGAGACCACAAGAATAGGAGGAGAACAACCTGGCGAGCAGCCTAAGGATGAGGTCAAGACAATCAGATGCTCCAAGTGTGGTGAGACAGGGCACAATAACAATGGTTGTAAGGGTGGCAAGACAGCAAAGAGAAGGCTGCAAATGGTGAAGTGAAACAGAAAAGAGAGGAAGAGAAGAAGTGTGTGCAGCCAAGCAAGCTTGATGATGTCACCAAGAAAAGAGACCAAAGAAGAGAAGAAGACCACTTAGAAGATGACTTAGTTTAGGTGTTTTTGAACATCACAACAAAAAATCGATTTCGGCCGACCGTCTCATCGACCGAAAATCGGTCGGCAACACGTTAAGACACGAGAAAGTCAAGTTGGGCGTAATAGGGCCATTTTTGGGCGTTTTTAGGGGTTTTTCGCGCCTAATTCTGCAAACTCAACCATTACAAGTTTTTAAAGCTTGATCATTCATACTTACTCGCTTAGCTTCTTAGCCTCGATGGACACGTTAAACACGAGAGTTAAGTTGGGGCGTATTAGGCCATTTTTGGGCGTTTTTAGGGGTTTTCGCGCCTAACTTCTACAAACCAACCCTTACAAGTTTTTAACGCTTTATCATGTCATACTTTACTCGCTTTAGCTTCTTAGGCCTTGATTGGACACGTTAAGACGCGAGTAAGTCAAGTTAGGGCGTATTAGGGCCATTTTTGGCGTTTTAGGGGTATTTGCGCCTAACTTCTACAAAACTCCAAATGCAAGTCATAAAAAAGCAACCCTATTCGTACTCATCGGCTTATATAACCCGAAATTCCGCTCTAAAATCAAATGCAAATCATGAAAAAACCAATCCTATTCGTACTCATCGGCTTATAAGCCGGAATTCCTCTAAACATCAAATTCAAATCATAAAAAGCAATCCTATTCGTACTCATCGCTTATTAGCCGGAATTTCCGTTCTAATCATCAAATGCAAAGTAACAAAGTAGAAAGCATCATCACTTCCTTGGCTTCTTGTTAATCGTTGCGGTTCCTCCCTAGTTTTCTTGAAGTGGGTTCCCAGGTACAGTTCCGTAGCATCTGGAAGCACCCCGTCTTTCGCCTTAGCAAACACAAAACAATTTTTTTGTCATATGTTAGGTGACATAAAAAGAATTCAAAGAATAAGTATTTCCGATACAAAATGAAAGATTAAACTAACCATCTTCTTGGCTCGCCTAGTGGTGAGATAGATCCTGGCAGTGAGATGGAGGGGTCGGGCACTAGCGTTGCCGCCTCTCCTATTTTGCCTTCGCCTGAGCTGACCTCTTCTTGAATTTTTCATCATTCAGCCTATTCTTCATTACTTGTACATCTCATCACTAACCACAATTGGGCTACCTCTGGCCTCTTGTGAACTACGTCGTTGAAAGATCTTTCAGACGGAGTGAGCAACTTTTGCTTTGTACCATTTCTGCACTGTGCCATCGAGCTTGGCCTCCATCTGTACTTCTTCTGCAATAGACAAAAGACAACGAAATAAGTTAATGGACAATGTATTCTTTAAAAAACAACTATTTTTATGAAGCTACATAGTTCATTCTTTAATTTCTCACCTTCCACATGTTCCACAATATCTTTGGTGGCCTCATCAACCTCACTGTAGTTCATCCAAGGCTGAGCAAAGGTAAGCCTTTATTGCGGATGTTATGGATCGAGAATGACTGTCATCGTGTCAAACCTTACACAAAAAATTAATATATGTGGTTTACATATGAATTCAACTTAATTCAAATAGTGAAACATTGTAAAAATTACTAACAACAATCCATAGGCCTCTTAGGTCCAACTCTAGACCTGTGGTGTGACGTACACAACAAGAAAATCGATTTCCCGGCCGAGCGTCGTCACCGGACCGAAACTCGGTCGGTGACACCCATGTACGACGAAACTCGGTCGGTAACACCTTGTACCGACCGAAATTTGGTCGGTGACGAGGTCGGATTATCCTTCGTCGGTAAAATCGTTTTCACCGATCGATTTTCGGTTCGTGAAGCACCACCGACCGATTTACCACCATTTTATGGCTCAAAAAACGGACGGGAAGAAACCATTTACAGACCGAAAGCTCGGTCGGTATTACCGACCGATCACATGGTCGGTCCGGGCTATTCCAAACGACTTCGGTTCGGTAAATGGTTTCTACCCTCCAAAATTTGGGGGATATGATGAGATTTACGACCGACATGGATCGGTCGGTAATACGAGACTTGTCGGTCGGTAATCTACATATATTATAATATATATATATATATATCATATATATATATTATATACATATAATATACTTATATATATATATATATATCTACTATCTATATACTATACTATATAACTATATGTATTTGCTTTGGCTCCAAAATCAGGAAATGAGATGAAAATGCACATACTATTAGTCTCAACACAATTAGTGAACTACGAATATCAAAGATTGTCTCTCCAATAGGTGATTAAGCTATGTACAAAATTTAAATTGAACAAATTTTGTTCTAGTATTGTACCACTTAATTAAACGTAAAAAACAAGGCAAATCTTTTTACACATATGTACGTTCGTAATCCTCTTACTTTACAATATGCAAAAAGCACCCCCACAAAGGTTCAAGAGCCAAGCTGACCATCAGTTTGTAAGGATAATGAAAAGCCTGAGCCATACAAGAACAACAATAGGGCTGATGTTGTGCTGATATATTACGCCACACCACACATTCCTTATATCAAAAGCATGCTTGAATCATCTAGCTCGCACTTCGTCTGGACACTCGAACATTTGCCTCAATTCCAACGGCCCACTGGACATTCTTGAGGACGTTTATGTTCCTGCACTCGTACTGACAGCGACAGGTGTGTTTAATAGTTTTCTCCTTGTCTTAATATCTATTGGTCTGTATAAACCAACGACGCAGTTAACTGTCAATATGCAGTAGAGTTGATCAAGTGTAATCATATAAAGAAGATTATCAAACAGGTAACCTGGGCTAGTTTGAACAAGATACATTCGTCTGCGTCCAATACCCAATCATCCAAGAAAAAAACTGACATAAACCAGTCTCTGTGAATCAACTCTGCAAATGTATTGCTAAGTCATCCTTCATGCATATCAGAACTGGTTTGTTCCGCATATTCAGTTAATCACATGGCAAACAGAATTCTAGGAGTTCTAATAAATAAATTGAAGGTTCTAAGATACTCAAGAGGGGGAGGGGGGGGGTGATTGAGTATAAATCCGACTGTGACCAATTTTCATTTTTTTGCTTTGATCTTATGATAAGGAACGAGTTGGGCTGGTTCCTATACGCAGCGGAATGGTAAATAAGCAGTAAAAGAAACAAGTATTAACGAGGTACCCAACTCTGGGCCTACGTCTCTACCTAACTTTTTTTAATGCAACTCTAAAAAACAAAGAATTGCCGTGTACTGTTTCCCGACTCGGGAACAGTACCACAACTCAAACTCTGAATGTGATCGATCCTCGTAAGGTCCAACTTGTGTTTGAACTCACAAACACTCCCAGGCTTTCAACCCCTCTGTTGATAGCCCTTACAAGACATATTTTCTCTATGAATTACTTCTTAAAAAGCTAAGTAAGAGAATGTTGTATGCTGCGATGTATGCCTCGTGTATGACTTAATGTTTATGGAACTAGTGCTGTTTCTTGTTTTTTCTCTCAAGTCGTATTTTTTTTAAAAATCGTTGGAGAGAGTTTGTAGAATGTTGAGGTATAACGTAATTTATATTACTTAAACCTAGTTTTCCATAAATCTATTCTTTTGCCAACAAGGCAAGATTAGTTTTATGGAAAGTATTTATCATTGTTCGATTTATCCTAAGATTTTGATCCGAACATAGATATACTACACTCCCAGTTTTAAAAGTAATATAAATATCCATCATATTACCGCTGCAAATAATCTTTCAAATATCCTTTTGGAAATATTTAAAAAACCTTTCAAACCGCAGCCAACATTCTATTTAGAACTAAGCTGGTTCCCACAGCTTGGTTCCTTGAGTGTGTTATGATCTGTCCAAGCATTGTACCAGATTCACAACATAATCAAAAACACTTAAGCACATTAGTTTCATTTCATTAGTCACACTGACAGAGCATATTAAATGAATACTTAATTTAAACTCTAAATTACAATTCTCCGAATCTTCAATGCAATTCTTCAAGAACTTGAATCTTCCTTTATTTACTTCATCTTTTGAGCACAGATTTCTTTCTTCGAATATCTTCGAAAGATTCACACTTCAAGTCTTGGATAGATCTATTACTATGCACATATAAAAAGTTAACATGCACAAAGATATATGACTGTTCTTTAGAATAAACGTCAAGGAAACAGCTCGTACTGGTTCTGCACCAATGATGATCTCTTATGTTAATCAGCTGTTCCTGAATAAACAAGTTAGTTTTCACAAAGCTTCTCATTAAACTAATTAACTTGTCTAGGGAAACAAGTTTCTAAACTACTGTTCCCAAGACCAAAGTATTCCAATACTTTATCATCCTGTTCTGTAATGGTTTGTCATCATTCAAACTTAGGAACTCACAACTTTCCCCTTTTTGATGATACAACTTAATCGAAGTTCTGTACAAACAAGTTAGAAAAGCAAAACCTACAATTTGTACTCAATAAGAAAGTTTGAGCACCTACCAGCTAGACTCAATGACTCAATGAACAACGTTAGCTTTTTCTAACTGGTTCCTACAAAGAAAAAGCTCAATGGAACAAGTTAGCTATTCTAAAACTAGTACCTAACAAAGAAAAAGACTCAATGACAAGTTGCCTATTCTAACTAGTTCCTACAAACAAGAACTTTACTAAACTAGACTCTGGAATTTATGAACTTCGCCTTCTTTCCCTTTTGGCATCACATTAAAATCTCACAAGTAAAACACATGTGCACAAATTGTTAAATTGTGCTCATCCATACGTGGGCATCAACCACCATTCAAGTATCATGCTGCAAAGAGATAATCAGTAGAACATAGCAACACATTAGCAAAATAGTAATAGTCATACAGTCAGCAAAGTTAACCCAAGAGGAACCCTAATCCACATGAAATAATGTTCGTGGATAGGGTGGAATAGTACAGGCAACAGAATCAGTTTTTAGAATCAAAGAATAGGGGAGGGAAACAGGAGTAAGCAGCATACTCACGCTCTCATCATCTCTTCCTCCTCTCATCATCGAGCTCAGCATCTTCATCAATCATCATCATCATCTGCATCTCAATCATCATCTACATCTCCCTCAACTCCTCTCATCAAGCTGGGTCTCAACCTTTGTCTCTCAGTCTGCTGCTGTTTAATCATCAATATCCTGGTTGCTCGATCCCGGACGACCAACTCACTTGCAGCAGCTAGAGCCGACGACCTGTCCTTAGGAGAACACAGAGCTAATACCCGAGCCATTTTTGAGCTGTTGACATCAAGCTTAACTCCTTTCTCTCATCTGACAATCTTAGCATTGACGAAGGTTTGAATACCCTGAACAGCTCCTCAATTACCAAGAGTTTCTCGCTGGTTCTCCATTCTTTCTAGCACATACTTTGACTAGCTGTTCTCTGCCTTGTTCTTCTTGGGAGGGCTTAGTCTCTCATGGCTCTCAAACTTATACCTCAGAACATCAGCACCAATATCAAGACCCTTTTGCTTTAGGATAGCCTTGGTGAATACTGTATACAGGTAAGTAGACCCCTAGGTCAACTTTGCTATCCTTTAGCAATCGAGTAATGATACGAACCATAGGGCAGAGAATGACTGAGATAACCATAACAGTTCATCGCACTCGTGGTAAGCATCAGAGGAAGGAAGATTTATCTTAATCTTCTTCATCATCAGGTACTAAATCAGTACCACTCCATGATGCGTACTGTTCCTTCTTGAGCTCGAGGAAGCACACTTTGTTTACACAAAGAGTGGCAGAACCAGATCAGTGGTTCTTAAGATCAGCAGATTGTTAAAAATGACATACTTCTTGGGCATTCCTCCAAAAACAATCATATATTTCATCAGGTGTGACCCCAACCAACATGGGCTCCAACCTTGAGTCTTGTTCAAAACCATCCTGGAATCCTAACATGCTGGAACGAGAACAGACAAACTGAACCTCTACTCTCAACAGTAGAACCAAATAAACATATCAGGCAATTGTCCAAGATTGGATTGTAAATCCCTTACCCCAGAAACATTTGCAGCAGAAACAATCAAACAATGACATCCATCTTGAAACTCATTAATTCTTATACTCAGGATAAGTGCAGGCAAACTGAATAACCTCGCTCATCTCTACATCCGACTAACTTACTTCTAGCACCTAAGTCAGTAAACCAGTGAAGGAGATTCTACGGGCATATACCTTTAAACTGAGCGAGGTGGTTTTAACTAGCAAGCAAGCTTTCCTCTGTGGTTCTCCTCAGAAACCAATTGATTGTTCTCTCTCTTCCTTTTTGACTTCCCCTTTTTCCAGCGAAGAGTCTTCCTCTCACTAAAACTCCAGAAAGGTTCCCGCTTCTTTCCCCAGTTATTTGAACATCTCTTCTTCACCAGCCTTCCTCAAATTCTTGGTATAAATTCTCTTGAGTCTCATGAGGTTGGTTCCCGCCTGGAAGGTGCTGGTTCCTTGCGGTGGAGATACCCCTCAAGTTGGAGAGTGATCATGAGACAACAGTCTCCTTTGTGTTTAGTTTGTTTTTGAAGGTGTTTTCTGAAGTGGTGTTTGTTTTGATTTTGTGGGAGTTGAGTTTTGGATGAGTCGGTGGGTGGTAGATCAGTGGTTTTACATTTAAAGGTTGTGTTTCAAGGTTCTCTTCTTGTATTTTGCTAGAGAGTGTGATGATTCACTTCGATTGGCCCTTTCTCTTCCTTCTTCCAGTTGTCTTTCCTACCCATGTCGCAGATGAACAGTGAACAGTAACAGATGAACAATACTTTGAATTTTGAATTTTGAAGTAGAAGACAGAGTACGAGAATGAGAGAAGAGTATGAAATGATGAATAGTTATGAGCTCATACAAAGGGTAGAAACAAATATATATATAAGTGATCATCTCAAGGGAAGTGAGGTTTGAAGGGATTATAAAAGCCGGTTTTTGAGTCATACGGCTAGTAATTCGAATTTGATTTGGCAATGATCACTTGCCATAAATACCTCAAACGGACTTAAAATTAGGCATGTGTAGTTTTATCGCCTTGATAACGAAGCCAAATAACTGAATAAGATAAATTCTTCAAAAAAGAAAAATATCTTAAGTAAATTTTCTAAAGAATGAAATATCAATAACGAAAAAAATATCAGAGCTGCCTGCTGTTTCCGCTTTTTGCTGTACGCGGAGTCATGCTCCTGTACAGAACCATTACATTTTGTTTCTGTGAATTAAATGATCAAGTAACCTTTCTCTTTCGCCACATGATTTCAACCCCTTTTTGAGGACAAGCATCTAATAACACCTGAGTAAAGGAGCTTCGACATATGTAATATGCATGTATCAATACAAGTGAGACATTTAGGCCAACAATGACAATCGGAGAGTAAAGTGTAAAAGCCAATGTTGCT
>SNQN01000399.1:137086-153492 GCA_008642245.1 Bassia scoparia | reverse complement strand
TTCTTCCATTGCCTAGCTTTTTACTGTACTAGTATCTTACATTTTGAGTATGATTTTTATTATTTCCCATGGTATTGTATATTTCAATTTTGCACGAATACTTTGATAAATYGTGATGTTTGTTATTTTAAAGCTGCTTGACTAAAGAAAATGAAATTTTGGATGAAATTTTGCTGATCCAAAATTGAAWTTTTTTGCAGCTTGAAAATATTTGTTCCTCTTGTGATACTAGYATTCGCTGTTCTAATAGCTGTTAATTAGACGGAAAGGTTGTTGGAGTGTTCTCAGGATCTAACATTCAATGATGTTGATAAGTTGTCTATATCAAATATTCCCTTTCAATAAAAAAGGTAAGACAATTTGTGCAGAGCATTTCAGTCTTTATGTGGCTTGTGCTATTCATCTCTTGACTTAATGATTATGAAACTTTATATTAGGTATGTTAGACTTATCATTTCACCTCAAGTAATCGTGTCATATACTAAATGCACATACAATTATCATATTTGGAAACTWCTTTGTGAACCAAATGCTAAATTTCCATAAAATGTCCATGCCTGACATATAGGTGCAAACAAGTCCCATACTTTAGGTAAATTAGAATAACTGAACCTCTATGTTGAAATTGTTGTSAATGTTGGCCTTTGCTTAGCTCATCAGGATTATATAATGTATGCCCTAAAAGCTAGTTTGGAACTTAACATTTGGACAATCTGACATGCCTTCAGTCGTATATGACTTGAATTAGTGTTATAAGTCAATCACGCGGTYATAGTAATTGATCTGTTTCTGCTCAACTTGATTATTCACGGGCGTAGAATCACAGAGAACATTCTTATCTTTCACATATTCTCTTCGGAAATAATCTCTTTTCTTCCATAGATAGTTTAATTATTTCTAAGGGAGGCTGAAAGTTAAAAGTAGATAATCTTTTATTAATTCTGCTTTAACTAAAAATTCTAAATAGAAAATCTAGATGACTTAAAGATAGCCATTAATCATGGAGAATATTGAATCATGTTGCAATTTAACTTATGTACATCAAGCTGTCTGACCTATGACTGCTCGTAGTGATATCCACTTTAGAAGACAAACTACATCAAGCTGCCAATGACCTATTATTCAGGTAACAATGTTATAAGATCATAATGACTTTGTTAAATTTCATATTTATACTGACTTGATCTTGTACTTCCATAGCCAAGCGCTCTTCAAGCTGCCAAAACTAAATTGGAAACGTAAGTTGAAGAACTTGCYTTGCGTTTACAATAGGAGAAACGGATATGAGTATGTTTTCATTCCCCCCTTTAATGATCGTTTGGCATGTGGTCAAAGGTAAATATATGTGTGCATGTGCAGTGGCAAAATCTAATCTCTTAGTAGTTAGCAACTTTCATTTGTACCTCTATCAGATCAACTTGACATGTAATGTGTTTTATAGGTTGGTTTAAAGATATATGATTCACAAGTGTCAATTGGTGCCACTCCTGAATACATGGTATGTTTTCAAATTTAATTGATGCCTTTAAGAATGATATGTTACATGTGAAGTGGGATGCCATAGATTTTCAATGAATTAGTGTGCCAATGCACCCACAAGGTGTATACTGACTTGAAGTTAACTAGAGGCAGCCTTTTCCACAATATGCACCATGTTGATTTCTTCTATGATTACTGCCTTTTGGTTTCTGTGATTTTTTGGATACTGTCGTCTTTTTTTTATTTGTTTTTTACCTTTCCATCTGAAGACATTATACTCTTTATTTCTAGCTCCARTGCTCTATTATACGACAAATTAGGTTGTTCATCATTTGCTGTGTTATTAGTTGTCCCTTACCAAAATTTTTAATTCATCTTTAGAAATGCTTAGGAGGAGGAATTATCTCTATTCATGTATCTTTTTTCCTRGTTTTCCTTTTCTGCGGGAAGTAAGATTTTTAAAACCTAGTAGAAATGTACTTGTACTCTCAGTTTTGTCTATTCAGTGTTCAAAACGACGTAGTATAATATCTTCTATAAGCTTTAGGCTATGTTTGGATAACAATGGATGAGAGAGAGTGAGGGGAGGGAGAAAGGTGGAAGGRAAGGGAAGAGAAAGGAAGRGGGAWWGTGTGGTCCATTTTCCCTCCAAATCTCCCCAAATTTGGAGGGATGAAGCTTATTAAAGAGGGAGGGAAAATGGATCCCTCCCTTCCCTTCCCCTTCCCTCCTTCACACTTTATCCAAACAGGGAGATTATCCCTTCCTTTCTTCCCCTTCTTTTCTCCCATCTCTTTTATCAAACATAGGGTTATCATGTTACATGCAATTTTTCCCCTTGAATTTGGTTATTGTGCTTGTGAAAAATAAATTAGTTATTCTTTGAGTGACTAGATTCAAAAAATTACTTGTATATTATTATTTAATATAGATTTTCCAATTTGCAAATATAACAAGACACCAATTTTTTTTGATAACTGTGAATTATCCATGCTTCTGACCAAAGAAATGTTCGTAATACACATTCGACAAATCCCTATAATTCAATACCTTAAGCAGAGCAGAGAAATGTATTTTTGTTCCCAGTATGTTAAGCATATACAAGGCTTTCTGTGTCCCTTCCTTCCCAATCCAAAATGCTTATACTAGGCTTTGAAGCTTTCAAAGGGATTTTTAAGCGAACTAAGAAAAGTGGAAAACAATAATTTTAGACGGACATAGCCACTTACATAGTATTAGGCATAAAAGTCATCCTACTGATGGAGCTTGGAGAGTTCCACATCAATCTTCACATTTTCACTAAGATACAAGGCTTAAATTTCATTTAGATTGATAACGTTTAACGTTTAAAAATTATTTTTATGAATACAAATGTTTGTTTTTCTTTTTCCCGGGCTTGTATTTTCCACCATTTTCTGTTTGGCAGAGCTTATGAAGTTGCAAAAGCAAGTTCGAAGAAGACAAGAAATGGATACAACAATTACGAGGCAAGAAATTAAACCTATCGTTGTTATCTTTCAACTCAAAGCAGCATGCATAAGTTCATTTTTTCAACTAATAAAAGTTCAGAGAACTGATTTAATAAATAATGCCTAAGAGAACAGCTACCTCAGGTGCCCTAAACTACCTTAACAGAAAGCTGCTGGTCTCTCATAAACATGGTGTTGAGATTGAGAGATTCTTAGCTTGTAACATCCATATGTAGAAGTTTTGTTAGTATTAGCCAATTTGTTGTTAGTAAAGATAAACAAGTGTAGATTTCACAAATATTGTATAATTTTGGTTTAAAAGAATTATCATTGATGTGAATCGTCATCACTTTTAGTTTCTTGTTGAATATTTTATTTTAATTTTTATACAAAAACAGGTATCTTGGGACGCTTTTGCGTCAAAGATTTTTTCGAATATACATAATTTGTGTTACAACTATTGAGACTCCAAAAGCATCCCAATTCATATGGACTCGAAAGAGCGTCCAATCATCTTCAACAAGGACTCAAAAAAATGTCCCATTAAATCACTAGCGAACATTTGTAACTGTCAACATCACAAAATAAGACTAAAAAAGTATTCCAAAATAGCTACGTTGAAATAGGGACGTTTTTTTTAATTGTTCAGAGACAAATTGGATGTTTTTAGCATTCCTATATGAACAAAGCATCCAAAATGGCCACCTTTTTATAGTGAAGCTATTTTGATAGTAAGAATGACACGAGCAATTGAAAGAAGTTTTTGAAATTTTTGAAGACAAGCAAAGATAGACTTGTCGATTGCAAAAATAGTTTAAGACAACAATATTCAAGTGAACTAAAATGTATCTTTAGAGGCAACACAGTAGACTTGTCGCTAAAAAATAGGTTTAAAGGCAAAACAAATTCAAGTGATGATAAAGGTGTATCTTTAGAGACACCACAATCATGTCGCTAAAAATATGTTTAGAGGCAACCAACATTCAAGTGATGCTAAAAATGTATTTTTAGAGGAACCATCACACAACTGTCGCCTAAAACAAATGCTTAAGGGACCTTGTTATGTGATGCTAAAGGGACTTTAGAGCAACTGACTTTGTTGCCTCAAGAGTTGCTCTATATGTAGTTTTTTGTAGTGCACGCTTCTCATTTTAAGATGATCTCATTGATACTTAATATAATAAGTATATATATAATATATAATAATATATATATATATATATATATATAATTATAATATATATATATTATTATAATTATAATATATATATATATATACACTTTATCAAGTTTAATTGTAGATATCGTGTGGCTTTCAAAGTTTTATTTTTGAAAAAATTAAATTGATTGTGATACATAGACATGTTAATTTAATAGTATCAATCGTTAGGAAAACATCAGAAATCACCAATCAACACTCACAATTGCATGTATTGAATTAACTGAAGTGGTTATGTACATATAAGAGATGGAATCTATTTGCTTAAACAAATCCAACACCTAATAACTTCCCCATTCTCCTCCCAAAACCTCTCCCTCCAAAAATAAATCAACCACAACACTTCCTTCTAAAACCTCACTTTTCATATTTCTCCTCTTTTTATTCTTAAAAAAACCTTTATAAACCAACCTGTAAAAACTCAGTTTATTATAATTAGAAAAAAAACTAAACCAACTTGCCAAGTAACAATACAAGTTCCATTACTTATTTCTAACCATATTATATATCATCATGGTTATTATATCATGTTATAATAACTAATAAGGATGATATATAATATAATAACTAATAATAAGTAACATGTATTATCATCATACATAATCATATTTTTACATAAGGACGGAGTACTTTAATTTCATAACCAATGCTATTTTTTTCAATTCTTTTATTTATCCACAATTTCTTATTATTTGATGCTACATATAAACCTATGAAAAATTAAACAAAAAAATACATTACTAATAATAATACTACACACAACGTTGACAGAATTCAAAATCTAACACAATAAGTTACACTAATTAGTCAATGGAATTAACGTATTTTTATTTTAATTTTTTTACACTAATTAATTATACTTTCTTTTTTTATTCATGGGAAAAAATTAATTTGATATACTTTTTTATGTTGCTTAGTATGAAATGTACAAAAAAAAATAAAGAGAATTTATATTTTTTTAATTAAGGGCAATGAAGTCCTTTATATCATTAAGGGTGTTTACGTCTTTTAATAGGGGGACACCATTGCTCCCCCTTGACTTATATAATAGAGATTAATTAAACGCATGAAAAATATTATTTGTATAATTATATACCCAATTAATATTTTATACTTCACGGTTTAGTATATTAGTTTATGAAATCTCCTCCATTTAAGGATTATTAATTAAAAGCATGAAAAGTATGATTTGTATAATTAATTATTAATTTTTATATGTATAATAAAATCATTTTATTAACACTTGATCATAATATTACGTTTATAACATAAGAATTATAAAAATTATATAATATTACGTTTATACCACAATATTAATGGAAAATAATATATTATGGGCGTGTTCGGCAATGATAGCGTTGGAAGTAGCTTTTAGCAGTATAAGTAGCGGGTAGCTTAAAAGCTACTCCCTCCGTTTTTTTTTAGATGTTCCATACCATTATGGAACGGTTTTTAAGAGTTGATTGAGTTGAATAAAATAGTTGAGTAAGTTGGGTAAAAAGTTGAATAAGTTAGGTAAAAGAGTAAATGTGTGAATGAAATTTATGGGAATAGTAATTTTTCGGTGAAAAAAATTGGGTAAAGTAATGAAAGTTGACTTTAGAAAGGGTAAGTCATTAATGTTAGAGTAAATAATAGGTAAAATGTGAAAAGTTATTTTTTAGATTGGTTTGGAACAACTATTTAAAAAATCCCAAAATAGAAACTGGAACAACTAAAAAAACAGAGGGAGTAGTAAGTAGCGTTGAAGTAGCGTAGCGGACGAAACTAAAATTGTCAATATGAGTGTTCGGCAGAAGTAGCGGTTGTATTTATAATAGAAGAAAAATAATTACCAAGTAGCTTTTTATCCTAGCTTAAAAGCTAAAAGCTAAAACGCTACTCCTACTAGCGTTTGAAAAAGGTAGCGTTTAACGCTAAAAGCTACTCAAAACGCTACTTTGCCGAACAGTAATAAAATTAACCAAGTAGCTTTTTAATCTAGTCAAAACGCTAAAAGCTATCTAAAAAAGCTACGCCGAACACGCCCTATTTGTAATCTATTATATTAAATAAAATGTCACTCTTTATAATCACCCCTTAAACTCACCATAAACTTTCTCTCCAAAATATTTTTTCTCCACTTTCAACCGCTCCCAAAACATTCCTTCCCTACTCATTCAATTTAAAACATTTTAAAAAAAAAAATAATACAAAAAGTAGACACGCAATAATAACAACCATAGATACTACAACAACATGATTTTATGTTTTCCTCAAAGTTTTTGTTTTTTTTTCCTGGATATTAACCTCAAAGGTTTTATCAAAGAATTATCTTTTAATTTGGGCCATACTTAACTATGTTAACCGACAATGAAGTATTATTTATTGATGTAGAAACATGCAAAACTTCTCATTGCAAAAGTGAAAAGCATATACGGAGTAAATTTTATTAATTTTTAAAATTCGCAGCAAATGATGTAGTGTTTTTAAATAGTGTTGGGATCTTGGGGAGTTTTACATTGAAACTCTTACATATATCATCAATAATTTTTTTTCATTTAAAAAGTCCGTAAAGTTTTATTATTTTTATCTATATGTGAAAACTTACTTTCTCCACCTTGAAAAATTGCAACATAAAGTAAAACCAATAAATTAAAAATTTTGTGAAAGTAAGTGGTGATCTCACATATCATTTATGAAAAAGTTTCAAAATTTTTGGGACATCTTAAAAGGAAAACGTTGCAATCTTTTGAAGACCAAGGGTATTACGAAATATTTTATTATACTTAATTCTACTCCATATCAATTACGAGTACATATTACATTTTATTATAACAACTATCCAGTGATATATAAATCTAAAGTCGTTTTTATATACCCCCTCCATTTTTTATAGATGTCTTATACCATTTTGGAACGGTTTTTAAGCAGTTGATTGAGTTGAATAAAATAGTTGAGTAAGTTGGGTAAAAAGTTGAATAAGTTAGGTAAAAAAGTAAATGTGTGAAAAATAAAATTTTATGGAAAATAGTAATTTTGGGTTAATAGATTGGGTAAAATAGTGAAAGTTGACTTTAGAAATGAGTAATTTATTAATGTTAGAGTAAATAAAATAAGTATAAGGTAAAAAAATTAATTTTAGATTGCTTTAGAACATCTATTTAAAAACGACCTAAAAAAACTGGAACATTTAAAAAAAGGAGGGAGTAAATTATAAGATAATATATCATTGTTCATATCTCGATGCATTTTTGCACCGGTACAATCTAGTCTTGATTAATTGAGAATAAATTACCTTCAATATGCTTCAAGTGACCCTACAAGTCTGCAACGAGCTGTCGAGCACAATGAACAATATCAAAAAAATAAATAAAAAATACGATCTATGTTTTAATAAAAATAGAATTAATTGGAAAAAAAAACAAATAAAGAATTAATCAGCAAACTTTTATTTAAGAACTAATAGTACCATTGAAACAACAAAAAAAAAAATTTACTCGTTCTATATTCTAAATAAGACCCTAAAACAAAACTACCGTAAGTATGAATTCATAAATAGCCTATAATAAAGTATGGACCCAAATAATAATGTGTGATTAAGCAGAAGGAGAGGATGGGGCAGCAGCACCAGTGGAGCATTGTTTGTTGACGATGTCTTGAACGACAGGAAGTTGGACGGCGGAGAGGGTGGCGCAGCAGTCGGAACTCAAGGGGACCAATGGACGGACATTGGCCAAGCACGATGCAGCGGCATTGTCGATGGGTTTAGGGGAGGAAACTGGTGGAAGATACGGAACCGGGTAAACAAATACCGGGTGAGGGTGCGGGTGTGGGTGTGGGTGAGGGTGAGGGTGAGGGTGGGGGTGTGGGTGAACGACACCGTGGCGAGGCATAAACAATAGAGATTGCACTTCTGGTTGAGGGGAGGAAACGGGGGGATCAGATGGAACCGGGTAAACAAACACCGGGTGCGGGTGTGGATGTGGGTGTGGGTGTAGATGAGGGTGAGGATGGAGGTGTGGGTATGGGTGAACGAAACCGTGGTGATGAGGATGAGACCATAGAGGTTGCACTTCTGGTTGTTCTTTGGCATATGTATTGCCCATGAGAAGTGCCACCAAAGTAAGAGCTACCAAAACAATCTTCATCTTTTTTTTTATTTTATATGTCTCCGATCACTTGTTTTTTTGGAAGGGATTTGCTATGAATAAGGCAATGGAACAAAGAGTTTAATTTGTGAGAAATTTGAAGGGGGTTTAAAGGGTTTTTATAGTGTTGAATTGAGAAGGAAGAGATTAGATGCATACATGTTTGCTTTGAGAATTTAGATTTGTAGATGCAAATTGGTTGATAAGATATTATTCTTAGTGACAACTAGCTAGCTAGCCACACGATAAGTTTTTTTTTCTTTATAATAGATAGATATGTTCTTTTCTTTATTTCTGTTTTATTTTAAACTAGTGAGGATTTTAAAGCATCGCTAGCTATGTCTTTGTGTGTCTTAATACTGTACAATTTGGCAGCACAAATTAAAGAGTTTTGCGTTAATGTGTATATTTGTTATTGCTAAAATAAAGAGATGGAATGATGGATGATTTGTTATTGCTTTGATTACATTTTACTATTTTAGTAACTTTATTTTCTCTGAATGGAATGGAACTCATTATCTCTTCTCTTTCATTATTGAAATTTGTATGATAAAAAAGTTCTGATCTGTGTCCCAAAAGGAGTCTCTTCATTGTAAGTTGTAAGTGGATTTCAGGTATGTCAAATATTTCTCTGAAGGCTGAAGCTATGATAACTACTGTAGGTAGTGAACATGTGAAAGCGAGAATGTGAAAATGTATATTATCAGATCAGTACAACCTTGCATTGTGAAACATACAACACCTGTCCTCGATCTAGTGCGCTGCTACCTTATTGTCTTATTGTTATCTTCCCTGTCAACTAACGATAGATGATTGAGGCTGAGTTGGTAATAAGCTGGTACACTGTACTTGTTATAAAACTAGGTATGTAGTGCACACCCTTTCGATCTGCTTACATACAGAACTGTACTGTACTGTAGTTAGGATAGGTTACATTAGCTTGGGCTGAAATGGGGAGGATGCTGGTTGGGTCAAACCAGCAATGCTAGGATTCACCTCGGCCAACCATAAACAAGGTAAATAGAAACCACTTTAAAACTAAAGGAATCTATCATACTCTAAACAACGTAAATTTGCCAATTTTAAAAAACCACAACTATATCCAATCTCACTCTATTTATTTTAACTTAAATATGCAAAAACAACTATATCCCATTTTACTATTTTACTCTCATTTTTTTTAAC
The DNA here is from genome assembly GCA_008642245.1 of Bassia scoparia. Classification (NCBI taxonomy): domain Eukaryota; kingdom Viridiplantae; phylum Streptophyta; class Magnoliopsida; order Caryophyllales; family Amaranthaceae; genus Bassia; species Bassia scoparia. The sequence goes on along the minus strand of SNQN01000399.1, from coordinate 144,010 downwards.
CACACTCTATTTTAAATTATAAAACCACAACTATATCTTACTCATTTTAATTTGAATTAAATTTGTATAAATTAATTAAATAAACGATCATATTACTCTGTATATCTTTCTATATACTCCGTATATCTTATTTATAAACTTATTATTCTATATCTAAATTCTAATAAAGAAAAAAGGTTAATGCCATCAATACTAATGTGACGACATCTCATTAAAAACTTTGCCAGGCCACTACAAGCATTAGTGACATCATAGATATAAATATAAATTATATTAATTTATATTAAATTCAAGGAAAAATTAATTTTTCCCACCTTAAAGTCTACCCTGTTTTGAAACTCCCACCTTAAGTCAAAAAAATTAAAAACTCCCACCTTAAACTYTACCCCAATTTCAAAACTCCCACCAACCGTTACATCTGTTAGCATATTCCGTTTTGTGGGTCCCACTTCTCTCTTCTTCCCTTCATATTCCATGGTTCACCATCGATTCTTCACATTTTCTATTATACAATCGAAAATTCCCCCAAATTTTCCTTCTAATCTTACTTAATTTTAAGCAAACATCAAGCAAAAGTCGATTTGCATTTGCTATTCAAGCAAAATTCACATTTGCTATTCAAGCAAAATTTCCCCAACATTCTGTTTCTTCAGTTTGTGGCTAAAATTTGGACAAAAACTTCCAAATTGATTTGGTTTCGTCAAATTGTGGCTGAAATTTGGTTTGTTCAAATTAGGGTAATTCAAAAATCAAAATTTTCCAATCACAATCTAATTCAATACTTAGAAAGGGGGCCAACAAAATCTYCAATTCAAAAATCAATTMACTCAAAGAGAGAATACAAACCTTCTGCAGTGAGCAATTGAAATAACGAGACCAYGAACAAGCACCAAAGAGGGACGCAAATGAGCAAGGCGCGCATTCAACTKTGGRTGAACAAGGGCGTACTTCTCTCTCCACCTCCAATCGCGAGATTTCTGGTTAATTTGTGGGACATCCAAGACGCCGCCATCAACGGCGACGACTGAACAATGAAGTAAGCAAATTCATTTCTAGTTATTTGGGTGTGGTTTTGTGTTGGTTTAGGGGTATATAAAAGAGTAGCTATTTGGGGTGTTTTATGGTGGTGGCAAGAATGACAATTAAGGGAGATGGATAAATGAATTGAAGAAGAAGAAGAAGAAGAACAAAGAAATGAAGTGAAAGGAGTGACTGGTGTAGTGGAGGGAGCATCGAGGGAGATGAAGTGAGGTTAGAATGAAATTGAGGGGAATTTACCAATATAGCCCTCAATTTAACAGAAAACATTAACAGAGTTAAAATAGGTGGGAGTTTTGAAATTGGGGTAGAGTTTAAGGTGGGAGTTTTTAATTTTTTTGACTTAAGGTGGGAGTTTCAAAACAAGGTAGACTTTAAGGTGGGAAAAATTAATTTTTCCTAAATTCAATTTATCTATTATTTCAACATGATATACTGGTATCAATTGTATCCTATCTTACTATTAATAAAAGATGAAATATAAAAAATAGATGATAACAATATCCTAAAATTTTTATCAACAATTAAAAAAAACATTTTATAAAATAACAATAATAAATACTCCACATCATATCTTACTATATTAATATAAAATATATATAAGTAAAAAATCTGCATAAGGACTTTAAAACAAAAGAAAACTATCATATCTTATTTATTGCTTAGTTAAAGGCTAATTAACAATAATCTTGCTATCCATGTCACCTCGAACCGTCAAAGTCTTTCATAAACTCTCGTTAATAGCTGACCAAATTAAACACTAAGATATTGTTGAGATATATATCATATTATCTTAATTTTCCTAATATTTAAGGAAGTCAATTTTTTTCCAAACACTATAAAAACCCCTTAAACCCCTTCACAATTGTCACAAATTAAACTCTTCTTGTCATTGCCTCACTCGCTCATACCAAAAACCCTCCAAAAACACAAGAAAGTTAATTAGAAAAAACAAGATGAAGATCGTTTTCGTAGCTCTAACTTTGGTAGCAGCAGCACTTCTCATGGGCAATGCATATGCCAAAGAACAACCCGAAGTGCAACCTCTATGGTCTCATCCTCATCACCACGGTTTCGTTCACCCTCATCCACACTTACACCCCCACCCTCACCCTCATCTACACCCACACCCACACCCTCACCCGGTGTTCGTTTACCCGGTCCCATCTGATCCCCCAGTTTCCTCCCCTCAACCAGAAGTGCAACCTCTATGGTTTCATCCTCATCACCACAGTGTCGTTCACCCTCACCCGCATCCTCACCCCCACCCCCACCCCCACCCCCACCCGGTGTTTGTTTACCCGGTTCCGTATCTTCCACCAGTTTCCTCAGCTAAACCCATCGACAATGCCGCTGCATCGTGCTTGGCCAGTGCTCGCCCGTTGGTCCCATTGAGTTCCGACTGTTGCGCCACTCTCTCCGACGTCCAACTTCCTGTCGTTCAAGACATCGTCAAGAAACAATGCTCCAGTGGTGCTGCTGCCCCATCTCCTTCTGCTTAATTACGTTATTATTTGATTCGATAATACGGTTTATACGGTAGCTTAGTTTTAGGGTCTTAATTACGGAGTAGAATATAGAAACCACAACCAATACTGTCTTTTGATAATATAGGAAGCACAATCATTATATTATTACTGTTGTTTTGATACTATTAATAATTTAATAAAGTTCTGATTTTTTTTTATTGAATTAATTTTTATTTATTTTTGTTTTACGAGTATGATTTTTCCATCTAAATTATTTTCGAAATTTTCATACATGGTTTCCAATATCTCTGCCTGAGATACTAAGGTAGTATCTCTTTACTGGTTATTTTAGGGCTATGGCTGTGAAAACACAGTGAAGCAGTAAATTAACAGCCGATGTTGTAGTCTGTTTTCAACGGGATGCCGTTTCACTCACCTCACCATGGCGTGTGGTTAAATTCATTCCTTAATTTGTTAATTTGTCGTGGGTTTTCTTGGGTTGGAGTCATCTCTCCTTCCCCCTTGGTCTCAGATTCTTGGATTTCGGGTGGAATGGAATTAGCAGTTGAACGCTATTTTCGATTTTGACTTTTATCATCTTGAATTTTTGTGCTACTTTCTATCCCTTGTTTATTGTTGAAAAGATACATCTATATGTTGTTGGAATAAACCTTGGCGGCCTGTCAATGAATGGTCTATTCCTGACGGTAAGTTGGTGGCATACGGTGATGCTGGGTGTAGTTCTCAGCTCCCCACCGAGGCACCGAGATGAATCCTCTTGTATTTAGTACAACGCAACCACCCCATGGTGGTTTCTATGATGTACCTGGGATTGGTGAGCAGTTCTGCAGGTCTTTCTGCCCCAAAGGTTTATAGTTTGTTGCCCTTTGCTTTGTTATGTATTTCCTTGGTTGATTGATTTCTCTTTATATGTTTGATTTCTTTTTTGCAGAGTAATTGATGTAAATTCGGTCTAGCAATTACTGATTCATAGTAACTTGGCAAATTGAACCTTGAGCTATTCCAAACATGCTTTTGGGTCCTAATGCAGCTGCTAAATCTGTGTAAACTGTAAAGTACTAGGATTATTGTATGATAGCATGTTAAAGTACAAGGTTTTTGGAATTGAAAAGTCTCTTATTTTGGGCAGCTCTACATCTGAATTATGGTTAATTGGTTATTATTGTATGATAGCATGTTAAAAACACATGTGTATGTATTATGGTTGTTATGCCTGTTGGACAATCAGATTATTAGAGTACTTCCTCTAATCCAGCTGCTAAATCACTGTCTTGTTAACTTGTTATAATTTACCAACTAATTTTTAGTCAAAAGAATGTTATTTAACCTGTCTCATTTGCTAGCATTTTTTTTATTTTTTTTGAGTCAAAGGGGCATTTGCTAGCATTTGATTCAAGTATTGAACTCAATGGGTAGAATCACCACGCTTTATCCAAAAAATAAAAAATAAAAAAATCAGCTTCCTATGTTTAGTTTTTCGTACTCTCTAAACTAATTTGTGATCTAATCAAGGCCAAGAGTGGCTATAACGAAAGGGCAAATTTCACCAACAATGTAACGGTGTCAACTGTCAAGTAATCGTTGCAAATGTATAAGTAGACCAATTAAGAAGTAAGAATGAGAGGTATGAGTTTTTTTTTTATTTTTCGTTTGCAAATTCCTGTTGATTTTTTGGGATGCATTTATAGAGGTTGTTTGGCGGGGATCGAAAATTTTGAAATTTTACTGTTATGCAGCAACTATGCCACTTCGTTTACCCCTAAAACTTCAAGGTCAAAAAGAGAAGAAGCACTAATGAAATGACAAACTGTGTCACATATTTCCTAAACACTACAAGACCCTTGGATTCTTGATCAACGGTAGTTAAATGCCAAACCTTTAGTCACACAGATTAAGGCAAATTTGTCAAAAACCACATTTTCTAAATGAATTTGTCTAAAACCACCTTTTGTAAGCTAAATTCTTATTGACCACCAGTGGTGGTCAACGGCAGCAAGGTGGTGGTCAACAGGGTGGTCAACGGAAGCAATGTGGTGGTCAACGGCATCAAGGTGGTGGTCAACAAGGCTTTAGCTTAGAAAAGGTGGTTTTAGACAAATTCATTTAGAAAAGGTGGTTTTAGGGAAAAACCACCTGAGAAAAGATGGTTTTTGACAAATTTGCCCACGAATTAACAATTCAACACGAGTATGTTGTTAGCTGCCTTTGGATCTCACCCTTCAACTATGAATCAACGACTGCGACGATTTACTGAGCTTTTGTGACTCAAAAGAAACCAAGCTTTTGTGTTGAGTTGACCAATAAAATCTTTATTACTTAGTAACAACAAAAATTGATTCGATTATTGGTTAAGCATAGTTTTTTTTTCTCGATGGAATCCATTTATTATTTTGGATTTCAATTCAATGAATTACGTGGTTTTAAAATCGTCTCGTGTGATATGTTCTATCAATTACATACATGTTTCCCTCGGCTTTTAGAAATACCTATGTCGTTTAATTCATTTAGCTTTCTTATTGAATTTCATTTGACACAATTATATTGGTAGTTGATCGATTCCATTTGAATTGAATTAGATTTTCATTAGTTTGGTTTGACTCCATTCGATTGTATTTGACTTTATTACACTTTGTCCGAATCAACTAGACACTATTTGTCTCGATTATATTCTATTTGACTCTCTTCGACTCTATTTGAATCTATTTGATTCTATTTGACTCATTCGACTCTATTTGAATCGATTTGATTCTATTTGACTCTTTTTTTTAATGCGTATTTGACTCTATTTGAGTCTATTTGATACTATGTGAATATATTTGTTCAACGTCTGATTATTGTTGAGGAAAATTATTCAGTAAATATATTGTAGACGACTTTATAATGAAAAAGTACATTATATAATGCAGATCAATAGATCATATGATAGAAAGAAATGCATTATTTGATTTTTTTATAAAATATTTCCTCTAAACTAAAAAATATTTCATGGATGGAACCATATGATGGACAAATAGAATATATGATGGAGAAATATATTATATAAATTCGTAATGTGAAGTAAAATACATTAGTTTCATGGAAACATAAACTATATGTCTTGCAAATCTCTATTATACTCTCTCTGTAATATAATTGTGTCAATGTAACATAATTCTTGCAACAATTGTATTTTGATCTACTTTTCGTATGTTTTTAATGATGAATTTACTACACAACCCTTATTCAATCTCTTAATAAATAACAAAAACACTTCATCATATCCCAATCCAACCTATCCCAACTCCAAGTGATCCTTTTTTTTCTTCTTTCCAAAATCATTTATTCTGTTATGATTTTTATTTATCAATTCTTTCAYACAGGCAAATAATTATGATACTTTTTTTTCGTCAAATATCTAAAAGTAGTAATTTGTAGGAGGGATTATTTGTAAAATAGAGTCACAATATTGTAATGTTGGGACTAGGATTATCGATCGAATTGAGATTGAGCTTTATTAAACTCGACTCGTGTTCGTTTATGTTTTTTCGAATTCCGGTCGAACTCGAAAAATGTCAAGCCAGTAGCACTTGTAGTTAGTTTTCATATTTTAGGCCTAAATAGTGTATGGTACCTTTTTCGTGGAACGGAGGGAGTCGGTTTATATGTACCTTTCAAAAAAAAAAAAATCAATTAAGATAGAGTGAGTTGGCATATAATTTTATTATTTTTTAAAAAAAAAATTATGATGTCATCAATGCTTTTGGCGGAAAAATTTTTAATGAGAGGCCGCCACGTACGTATCGATGACGTCAACAATGTTTTGCTTTATTAGTATGAAGAATTTTTTGTAATTATTTTTTTTAAAAGAACTAGATTAGTTCCCGTGTGAAGCACAATTTATATATAAAAAATTATTTGTTGTTATGTCTGATTTTTTTTTTTCATCTACAATTCTTATAAATTAACTTTTATATGTACGTTGTTGATTTAATATATAGTAACTTAGGATATAGTTGTTGGTTTTCTAATACATTTTAGTTTTGTATAATACGATGAGATAAGAAATAATAATATAGTTTAAAGTTTTAAAGATAAAAGGTACTCCGTATATTAAACAACTATATAAATAAAAATAAAATGAAAACTATATTAAAAAAAACAATTCTATCCTATTTAAAACACAACAACTATATCTCATCTCACTTTATTTTAAAATAATCTAGATAACAACAACTATTAAAAAAACAATTATATCTATTCCATCGAAAAAAACAACTACTATATCTCATCTCACTCTATTTTTAATTTATAAACGATAACTATATCTCATTTTACTTTATCTAAATAGTATCAAAACACGTCTGTTGTCAGCGATCCTTACGTGGCAGATATAAAAAAAATTATTTTTTTAAAAAAA
>SNQN01000399.1:27550-137061 GCA_008642245.1 Bassia scoparia | reverse complement strand
ATAGATAACTATTGTCAACTCACCCCTATCTTAAATAATTAAATTTTTGAAAAATCAACTATATAAATAAATTAAAATTAAAAAAAACTATTAAAAAAATTATATCATATTCACTTTATTTTAAATAAATCTAGATACACAAAACTATTAAAAGAATAACTATATCCATCTCACTTTATTTAATTAATACAGTTAAACAAACAATATATCCCATCTCACTTTTTTTAATTTTAAATTGATAACTATATCCATTTTAATTTAAATTTGATTAAATTAATTAAAGTACAACTATATATATATTTAATATATTATATATATATATATATAATTATATAATATTTTATAATATATATATATATATATATAATATATCCATCTCACTTTTTTTAATTTAAATGATAACTATATCCCATTTTAATTTAAATTTGATTAAATTAATTAAAGTACAACTATATCATATATTGTGTATATATATAAATATATATATAATGAGTCAGGATCCAGTGAAAACACATGTTATATGAAAACGTGAAAACCAAAATAATGGGTACATTTTACATTTTAAGGGGTACATACAAACAGTAAAGGGGTACACAAGACTTTCAGTACTATTGATGAACAGTAACAGTGTACCCCTTTAAACACTTCAATGTACCCCTGATTGAAATACAAGTATATACATAGATTAAATCGTGACCGTCATCTCCAAATCCTACGGTCAGATTAAAGGTTTTTTAGTTTTCACCTAAGGTTTGTGTTTTCACATGATCTCTATTCCTAATATATATATATATATATATATATATAGGAAAAGGATCATGGTAAAACACAAACTTAGGTGAAAACTAAAAACTTTTAATTTTGACCGTAGGATTTGGAGATGCACGGTCACGATTTATCTATGATATACTTGTATTTCATCTGGGGTACAATTGAAAGTTTTAAAGGGGTACAACGGTGTTTGTTCATCAACAGTAGCTGAAGACTTGTGTACCCCTTTACTGCTTGTATGTACCCTTAAATGTAAAATGTACCCATTTATTTTGGTTTCACGTTTTCATATAACATGTGTTTCACTGGATCCTGATCTATATATATATATAATATATATATATATATAATATATATATTATATATATATATATAATATATATATATATATATATATATTATTATATATATAATCGGTGAAATTTCTAAATACTAAATAATCAAACACGGCTAATGTCATCAATGCTTACGTGGCGCCTCTATCATATTAAAAATTTCTCTGCCAAACATTGATGACATGGTTATAAATTATTTTTTAAAAAAAAAGTAACTACACAAATCACTCTATCTTATATTATTTAGAAAAACTAACAACTATCTAAATAAAATTAAATTAATTTTTTTTTAAAAAAAACTATATCCCATATTCCATTTTTTTAAAAAAAGAGCAATTGTATTTCATTTAAACTATTTTATTAATTTAGATATAACAATTATTTTTAAACTATATCTAATCTAAAAAAATAACAAACTATATCTCATTTCACCTATTTTTAATTTTAAAAACGATAATATATCCTACCCGGACTTTATTTTAAATTAAACTAGTATTTTTTTGCACGCTATGCGTGCATGTCAAACTAACGTATTGGTAAACATCAATTATTATTTGTCCGTGCTACAACATTAGTACTAAATTTAATTTTATTTGTTTATTACATCTTAATCAATATTGGTTTGTAGTTTGTGTGTAAACAAATTTTCAAATATATTATTAAAAGTGAGATGTATAGAACGGAGGAAAACTTGTGCTTAAATAAAGTGAAAAAAATGTTTATAATTTTGATAAAGTAGAAAAGTTGATTAACATAATAGATAGTATAAATGATTATCAACCTATAGTTAGGTTAAAATATTAAGTATTAGTTAAATTCATGTTAAAATTTTCGTTTTCCTCTATTAATTAAGTTACATGTCAACTAATTTTTACTCAATTTTTCATGCACAAATTCATTTCTAACATGTGTAGTATAAAACAATAATTCAACTTCATTGAACATTTAATTGAAAATTTTTTCAAATTTTTATTCCATCTTCAATATATATTTGCAAGAATTAGAATTGCATTTAATATGACAATGAGACTTTAATTAATTTTAATTTTATTTTTATAAAAGCAGTATTTAATTTCATTAAGGGTATAATTGTATTTTTGAAGGGGAACCATCTTCTCCCCCTTCACTTATATAATAGAGATTTGTATAAATTAATTAATAACTACTACTCCGTATATCATATCATATCTTTCAATATATACATTATATCGGTAAGATTTATCTAAATACTATAAAGCAGAAAAATGTTTGATGTCATAATAATAACGCTTGATGTCAATAGCTTATGTGGCGGTCTCTCATTAAAAAAATTTCATGCTAAAAGCATTGATGAAATCATAATTCTAATAAAAATGAATAAAATATCAAAATTTATCTATTATCCTCGATTAACCAAAAAGTATTAAACTAAATCAAAAACAAAAATACTCTATACTTATAACATGGAGTAACAATATATCATATCTTACTGTTAATTATTATATTTATGATTAATAAAAGATTAAATAAAAATACTAGAATAATTATATCTAAAAATTATATGATCGATAATAAATAGCATATCTTACTATTGATACAAGATTATCAAACAATGGTGACAACTCTATCTTAAAAATTATATCAATAAGTATAAAATCTTGATAAAAAAAAGATTAAATCTAAAAATATTTAATGCACTCTTAAATTTTTTTAAATGTAACCGTGCGATTTAAATCTACCTAAATAATAAAATCATCAATATTTTGAACGTGTATTCAAACGTTATAAATTAAATAATAAAAATCACATTTTTTTAAAAAAAAATAAACAATATTATATTATTTTAAAAAAAAATATCACTTGTTAATTCTTAACATTATACGAGTAATATTCCGTGCATGGGAAAGCCAATCAGTCACCGATAAAGAACATGAGACTATACAAGCATTGTAAGCCTTGGTCACAAAAGAACACAACAGCCACTTCCTCATAAGGAAGTCGTGTATATCTAAACAGGATAGACGATGAACAAAATTAGATATGTTTGATTTGATGTATAGATTTTTACACTCGAAATCAGTACCTGATAATATGCTAATATGATTAAATCACTTTACAACTTTTATTTATTATGTTATTTATCATTTTACATACAAGTAACCTATAAATGCTAATAGAGTTTTGTTAGACACGAATATCAATCCAAACAACTGCTAGTGATTAGATTAACATGAATTAGATTTGTTGCTTGGATAATTAGATTTAGACGCCAAACAATAACCAACTTATTTTAAAGATAGATAATCATCTTAATGCCTTAGTTCTCAAGAAGTCAATTTTATCTCACCTTGTTATCCTAAACAACTATAAAAAATAAACCCTTAAAACCACCATCACATGTATCACAAAATCACTGCACCTTTCTTTCACTGCCATCACTCAAGGAAACTCTGACGCGAAAACCCCTCCAGAAGCAAGTTATTCATCAACCCGAATCAAACAAGACCCCACATGGCTATATATATTCTTATAAATTGATAGTTATTGACAAGATTATCTTCACTTGTGAATAGTCAAATAAACGCATATGGTAGTAATTTCAAGGAACGGAGGGAGTACTCCGTAACAACTATATCCTAAATATTATGTCATCAGTAATTAAAAAAGATTCATTAAAACAACAATGATAAACATCATGCCTTACTGTTAACACAAGATTAAATAAATGAGAACTATAAGGTAACAACTATATCTTAAAAATATATCAACAAGTGTAAAAAATATTCATAAAAAGTAAGATTAAATCTAAAAATATTTAATGCACTCTTAAATTTTTTTAAATGTAACCGTGCGATTTAATCTACTAAATAATAAAATCCATCAATATATGTTTGAACGTGTATTCAAATCGTTATAAATTAAATAATAAAAATCACATTTTTTAAAAAAAAAATAAACAATATTATATTATTTAAAAAATAAAAATATCACTTGGTTAAATTCTTTAACATTATACGAGTAATATCCGTGCATGGGAAAAGCCAATCAGTCACCGATAAAGAACATGAAGACTATACAAGCATTGGTAAAGCCTGTGCACAAAAGAAACAACAGCCAACTTCCTCATAAGGAAGTCTGTATATCTAAACAGGATTAGACGATGAACAAGAATTAGATATGTTTGATTTGATGGTATAGATTTTTACATGGAAATCAGTAACCTGATAATATGCTAATATGATAATATCACTTTACAACTTTTATTTATTATGTTATTTATCAATTCTTACATACAAGTAACCTGATAATATGCTAATAGAGTTTTGTTAGACACGAATATCAATCCAAACAACTGGCTAGTGATTAGATTAACATGAATTAGATTTGTTTGCTTTGATAATATAGATTTTTAGACGCCAAACAATAACCAAGCTTATTTAAAAGATAGATAATCATCTTAATGCCTTAGTTTTCAAGGAAGTCAATTTTATCTCAACCTTTTTATCCTAAACACTATAAATACCCCTTAAACCCCATCACAATTATCACAAATCAACTGCACTCTTTCTTTCACTGCATCACTCATACGAAAAACCTCCAGAAAAGCAAGATGATGAAGATCTTTTTCGTAGCTCTAACTTTAGTCGTAGCACTTCTGATAGGCAATGCACATGCCAAAGAACAACCCGAAGTGCAACCTCTATGGTCGCATCCTCATCACCACGGTTTCGTTCACCCACACCCACACCTCCACCCTCACCCTCATCTACACCCACACCCTCACCCTCACCCGGTGTTTGTTTACCCGGTTCCATCTGATCCCCCTATTTCCTCCCCTCAACCAGAAGTGCAATCTCTATGGTTTATGCCTCACCACGGTGTTGTTCACCCACACCCCCACCCTCACCCACACCCTCACCCTCACCCTGTATTTGTTTACCCAGTACCGTTTCTTCCACCAGTTTCCTCCCCTAAACCCATCGACAATGCCGCTGCATCGTGCTTGGCCAATGTCCGCCCATTGGTCCCCTTGAGTTCCGACTGCTGCGCCACTCTCTCCGCCGTCCAAATTCCTGTCGTTCAAGACATGGTCAAGAAACAATGCTCCACTGGTGCTGCTGCCCCATCCTCTCCTTCGGCTTAATTACATTATTATTTGATTCAATATTTCGGTAGCTTTGTTTTAGGTTCTTAACTAGAATATAGGAACCAATAATTTCTTTTGTTGATCATTATTTTTGTTACTGTTGTTTTGATATTATTAATAACTTAATATAGATCTGATTTTTTTTTTATTGAATTCTTGAGTTCTGGTTTTTCCTTGAATGTATCAACTATCAAGTGCTTACTGCGTAGTTGTCGTAGTGTGAGCGTCGATCTTGGTATCCTATATTAATAAAGTGGAGAAATAAATTAAATTCAAAAGTAAACATCCAGTAGAAAACTTGAAGAAATTATCATCGTTGAAGAAAATTATTCAGTAAATATACTGTATACTCTTTATAATGAAAAAGTATTATGATAGAGAAATACATCTAAAATTTATCTTTTCATTTATCACAATAATTGAACATAAATGTATATTATAATGGGAAAAAATATTAACAGTAATACTAAATGCTCAACAAAGTGTTTAACCTCGATGCCCATCTTTTCCTCTCTAAAAGCTCTCTAGGGTTTCCACGAAATCTTTAGGGTTCTTAGTAGAGTTTTCTAATCTTCCCTACCTTTCTCTGGAAGGTTAGGTTTTTTATTCTCTCTTTTTCTGGTGAACGTTGTCTTACCATAGTCTTTGAGGCTTGTGGTGGTGTCCTGTTTGTGTGTTTTTTGCGATAGAAGTATGGATCGATTGGAGAACAAATTGCAACAATTGTCAATGACGGAGGAAGAGGATGAAGTGATTGATTGCGTCGATGATGAGGAAGAAGGTATTGTGGAGGAACAATTGCAACTTTGCTTGATCGGGAAAATACTCACGGAGAATCCTTTTAGCCTGGAATCTATGTAAAGCAATCTCAAAATTGCATGGCGTCTAGATAAGGGTTTGGTCGCCAAGGAGATAGTTAAACACTTCTTTATCTACCAATTTTTTGCCATGCATGATAAGGAAAAAGTGTTGGAAGGAGGTCCCTGGTCTTTCAGGGGACAACCTATTATTTTAAAGCCTATTGAATATAAAGTACAGCCATCGGAGATGGTGTTCTCGAAACTGAGATTGTGGGTACGAGCATGGGATATCCCTCTGAACAAGAGGACGATGTCGATGGCAAAAGCTTTGGCTAGCAGCATGGGAGACTTCGTCAAATGCGATTCTTCTGATCTAGTTGGGTGGGGCAAATACATACGTTTTAGGGTTGACATTGATATTACGAAGCTATTAAAACGATGGACAAAAATTGCAGTGGGTGGGAGAACAAAGACCATTAAATTTACTTATGAAAAATTAATGAACTTTTGCCATGTTTGTGGATGTTTTGGGCACACTAGCCATCAATGCTCGAAATATAATGAGGATTTAAATTTAGCAGACTTGCCATATGGCAATTGGTTGAAGGCTTCCCCTATTAGGGGTCGTTTCAATGACCAAAAAAATGTGGAGGAACTCAAGCGATGCCAAGCTCTTAAGGATTCTCTCAAAGCTAGTCGAGCAAGGACAAGGTTGAATTTTCATTCACCACGTCTAACTGTAGGAGTGGATTTAGAGGACTCCCTCACTGAATCTTTACCTCCTGTTATATGGAGAAAGTTAATCAAGGTGTAGCTGCAGTGGTGAGTGCTATGTTAAAGCATGATGATGGTGATGTTGCCTTACATGGTAGATTCTCAAAACTTGGAAGGGTGGAAATGGATGTAAACTTTGGCTCTCATAAATCTCCATCGAAATCAATTGTTTCGATGGATAATCAGGCTAAGTTTTCGGAGTTGAATGACAATGTGATGAATATTGACGGCGCGAACAGCCATAATGCTCTTCAGGACTTATGAAAACAATACTCCCTCCGTTTTTTTTAGATGTTCCATATCATTATGGAGCGGTTTTTAAGAGTTGATTGAGTTGAATAAAATAGTTGAGTAAGTTGGGTAAAAAGTTGAATAAGTTAGGTAAAAGAGTAAATGTGTAAATAAAATTTTATGGGAAATAGTAATTTTGGGTGAAAAGATTGGGTAAAGTAATGAAAGTTGACTTTAGAAAGGGGTAAGTCATTAATGTTAGGGTAAATAAAGTAGGTAAAATGTGAAAAAGTGATTTTTAGTTTGGTTTGGAACAACTATTTAAAAACATCCCAAAATAAAAACTGGAACAACTAAAAAAAACGGAGGGAGTATTATCTTAGAATTGTAAAGGGTTGGGGAACCCCTCTGCAATGAATGCCCTCAAAGGGGTTATTGCGGCTGAAAATCCTCAAGTAATTTTTTTTGTGTGAAACTAAACTTAAAAGTTGGGAAATGGAAAATGTTAAAAGGAGGCTTCGTTTCCAGGAGGGTGTGGCTGTGGATTGTGGTGGTGAAGGGAGAGCTAGAAGTGGAGGTTTAGCTTTGCTTTGGAGGCATATGGAGGGGATTGATATTAAATCATTCTCTTCAAACCACATTGATGCTATGATTTCATGTAACACACATGGAGATTGGAGGTTTACAGGGATTTATGGTTATCCTAATGAAGATGATGATAATTACAAAACGGGGAAGCTACTGGAGAATCTTGGGGAAAAATGTGAGGTGCCGTTGGTTTGTGGTGGTGATTTCAACTTAATGTTGTATTCTTCGGAGAAGAAAGGAGGAGGACCGTTTAAGTTGCATGAGGCTGCGATTTTTCGTCAAGCTGTCACTGTTAATAATCTCGAGGATTTACCTTATATTGGGCATGATTTTACGTGGTCTAATGGTAGGGGTGGTAACCAAAATCTCCAAGAAAGACTCGATAGGTTCTTAGCGAATGGTTTGTGGAGGGAGAAATTTTCCAGTTCTTTTATTACTCACTTACCGAAACGACTATCGGATCACTTGCTAATTCTACTTTCCATTAAAACGCAGGTGGGGGATATTGTGGCTAAACAGAAAAAACGCCTCTTCCGTTTTGAGGAGATGTGGTTGCGAGAAGATTCCAGTCGAGAAGTCATTGAAGGTGCATGGAAGAGGGGGATGGACTGCAGGTCGAATTTGTCGAGTGTTACGGCTAAGCTTTAAGTGTGGAGTAATGCTACCTTTGGTAATTTCAGGAAGGAGATTATGTCTTACTGAGCCCACATGGAACGTCTAATCCAAGCAGAGCAAACGGAGGAAGTAATCTTGCAAGTAAAGGCCCTGGACACTCGTATGACTGAACTCGAGGCTTGTGAGGAGGAGTATTGGCATCAGCGGAGTCGTCAAAGTTGGCTAAAGCATGGAGACAAAAATTCAAGTTTTTTCCATGCTAAGGCCATGCAACGACGTGAGAGAAATTCGGTGGAGTACTTGTATGATGATGCTGGTAATAAGTTTGATGATGAAACTCAAATCACGGAGCTTTTTGCCACTTTTTTTGAGGAGTTATTCACTGCTGGTAGCTTTGTTGACCCAAGTAGGGTGCTGGACACTATTCAGGTAACAATTAATGAGGACATGACGTGCCTGCTAAATGCCATGTATACAGGTGATGAGGTTTGGAATGCACTGCAACAAATGCACCCTACGAAAGCCCCGGGGCCTGATGGGATGTGTGCCCTATTTTATCAGGAATTTTGGCATGTGCTTGGACAGGATGTGATCTCTTTTGTTCTCGATATTTTGAATGGAAATGCTGATGTTGCCAACATTAACCACACTTTTCTTGCTTTGATTCCGAAGAAAAAGATTAGTGAGAAGCCAGTTGATTTTCGGCCTATTAGCCTGTGCAATGTTTTGTATAAAATAGTGTCCAATTAAGGTGCTTGCTAATCGTTTGAAACAGGTCCTTCCTGTTATTATTCATGAGTCGCAAAGTGGCTTCGTTCCAGGGCGTTTAATTACTGATAATGTGCTGGTTGCGTATGAGTGTTTCCATTTCCTGAGGAAAAAGAAAAAAAAGGCAAGAAAGGTTTTCTTGGTCTCAAACTGGATATGAGTAAGGCCTATGATAGGGTTGAATGGTGTTTTCTTAAGCAGGTTATGCAGAAGATGGGTTTTCCAGGAATGTTTATACGAAATGTGATGAAATGTATTTCTTCTGCTTCTTTCTCCGTCCTGGTCAATGGTCAGCCGTCCCGTCGTTTTAAGTCCAGCATAGGTCTTCGTCAAGGGGACCCGTTATCCCCCTTTCTTTTCATCTTGTGTGCGGAAGGTCTTTCTTCTCTCTTACGAGATATGGAGCAGAAAAATGAACTGCATGGTGTGAAAATTGGAAGGAGAGTTGAGCCTATTTCTCATCTATTCTTTGCTGATGATAGTCTTTTGATTGTACGAGCTACGGAAGAAGAAGTAACCAAAGTAATGGACATTTTCTCCACTTATGAAATTGCTTCTAGACAAAAGTTGAACATGGAAAAATCTGAAGTTTCTTTTAGCCGAAACCTGAGCATGGAGAAGAAACAATTGCTTCAGTCGAAGTTGTCTTTTAAGGCTGTAGAAGAACATGATAAGTATTTGGGGCTCCCAACTTATATTGGAGCGTCAAAGAAACAGGTCTTTCAAGTGATTCAAGATAGAGTCTGGAAGAAGTTAAAAGGGTGGAAGGAAAAGTTCTTATCACAAGCTGGTCGTGAGATTCTGATTAAATCGATTGCCCAAGCGATTCCTACATATGCCATGCAATGTTTTCAAATTCCACAAGGGATCTTGACTGAAATTGAAAAGATGTGTAGACAATTTTTTTGGGGTCAAAAGAAAGGGGAGACCAAATGTGCTTGGATAGCCTGGGAGAAGTTATACAGGTCAAAGAGGGAAGGTGGTTTGGGTATGAGAAACATGGCTGCTTTTAACAAAGCTCTGCTTGCAAAACAAGTTTGGCGTATTCTGAATAATAAAGATTCTCTGATGGCAAAGGTGTTGCGGGGTAAATATTTTCATGACTCCAATGTTTTAGAGGTAAAGGTAGCAGGAGGCTCAAGTTTCACGTGGAGGTCCATCTTATCAGCTCGTGATTTATTGATGAAAGGAGTGCGCAAGTTACTTGGGGCTGGTAAATCTATCAAAATATGGGAAGACCCTTGGGTACCCACTCTCTCAGGCTTTCGAGTTCATAACATTAGTAATGAGGAATCTGGAAGTCCCATGTGGGTCAGTGACCTAATTGTCGAGCATGGATGGGACCAATCAAAGTTGAGTTTGATTTTATCATCGGAGGAAAGGAGGGCAGTGAGCTGTATTCTGATTAGTTGGAGTGTTGAGGAGGATCTGTGGTGCTGGCACTACACGAGAGATGGCAATTTCAGTGTAAAAAGTGCCTATTTTCAGGAACTTAAAGCAATACGAGGTCCCTCGTCTTCGGCAATGGTTCAGACGACTAAGGGCAGATGGAAGAAGCTTTGGGAAGCCCAAGTCCCGCCAAAAGTTAAAAATTTCGGTTGGAGGCTGATCCACCACGGTTTACCAACAAGGAAAGCTTTGGCAAGGAGAGGCATTCTCACTAATACTTTTTGCCCATGCTGCGGTGAAGGGGAAGAAGACTTATTTCATGTTATTTTTGGGTGTAATGAAGCTGCTACAATTTGGAAGTTGTCCCCGTTGCGCTTTGATCCTAGTACATGTCAGGCTGCCTCTATTGATGGTGTTCTTATGGAGTTGGAAGATAAGAAGCTCTCTGACGATTGGTGGATGATTTTCTGGTCGATTGCTTGGGGTGTGTGGCTAAAAAGAAACGCCTGGTGTTTCGAGGGGAGACGTATCCCCTGTGATATTGTTGTTTCGAAGGTAGTAGGACTAGTGGGTGAGTTTGAGAAGGCTAACAGTTGCAGTAGGAAGACGAGTGAAGCTGTCCATAGTAGCTCAACTTGGCTTGCCCCATCGCAAGGTGTGTACAAGCTTAACTCGGATGCATCTTTCGTTGGGGGTGTGTTTGTTGGGATGGGTGCTGTTGTGCGAGACTTTGAAGGGGATGTCCTTTTGGCTCTTTGCTATCGTCAGGCTTTGGTGTGTGATGTCGAGGTTGGAGAGGTTATGGCTCTTCGAGAAGCCATCAAAGTTACTTGGGAAGCAGGTTATTATGATGTTGTGGTGGAAACTGATTCTCTGAAGCTGTTTAGTTGTCTCTCAAAGAAGCTCATTGATGCTAGTTTGTTTGGTTTAATTGTTAGTGATATACTGTTTTATTCTAAATATTTTCGTAGGATTTCCTTTGCCCATGTTCGTCGCAAAGGAAATCGAGTAGCTCATGAGCTTGCTAGATTATCCTATAATTTTGATGGCTTAAGCGTTTGGATAGAGGATTATCCTCCCCAACTTTCGAGCTTTGTTGTTTCGGACATTTCTATTAATAATTAAATCGAGCTTTAATCGTCAAAAAAAAAGAGAAATACATCTATATACTTAATTATATTAAAGCCATCCCCGTTAAAATAATTTTTCCGTTACAAATCTTTTTAATTTCCCTCCTAAACTTATTAATTTTTTATTTTAATTTTTGTTCATGTTACATTAATTTCATTATCAATTCCCTAGATACATGCATTTGATTGTTGTGATTTTTTAATCATATTGTACAAGTAACCCCATGTGGTCCTTTTTTTCTTCTTTCCAAAATCATTTATTATGTTACTTATCAATTCTTTCATGCAAGTAACTCGATAATATGCTAAGAGGCGGTGCGCTTTTAAGGTGCGGCCGTAGGTGGTGGTAGGAGGCCAGGTGCGACAACGGTGCGACGCGACGGAGCAGATGCGTGACAGTGCAACAACTGTTGCTGCTTTGTGTGAGGTTTTACCGTTGCTGCTTCACGTAAAGATTTTGAGGTGCTGCACTTCAAAATTCCGTTGTTCTTTTTTTTTGTCTTAGTTTTTTTATTTGTTTGGGTTTGATATATGAATTTAATTATGTGCGAAATCTGAACTCTAAACTTTGTGTAAATTTCTGTCGGGTTTTTTTTCATCATATTTTGTTTTTTTATTCTTCCTATTTTTCGATGTATATTTTCATTTATGATTTTATTCTTCCTAAAATTAATTGGTATTGTTGTTGACATTAGGTAATCAATACAAATGGAAGACGTGGGGACTTTTTTGGTGATGCATAGAGGCCATATTGCAAAAGTTGTTCGTATATTAACTATAGAGCAAAATAATTGTATTTTTTACTAGCAATAATGTTATTGTACATTTTGAATTATATGTTTCATGTAAATTGCAAGTATTTATTTATAAGCACAAAAAACAAGTATTTATTTATACAAGTTTTTTTGGGTTCATTTGTTATGTATTTACGAATTAAATCATTAGTTGTCTGTGAGCTGGCAAGGGAGGGTCCAACCTCAAATGTTTTTTTTATTTGCAAAAAAAATCCAAAGAGACCGGTTAAGTGTCAGATTTGGTCTCTTTAGTATCTCAAAAAAATCATGATTTTAATTAAACATAAGAAATCAGTTTTTGATGAGATCCGATTTCTTAACGTTTTAATTAAAGACCGGTTTTAATTTCCACTGGTCTCTTAGATGGGTTTAAGAGACCGCAAAAAATAACCAATCTCTTTACCTTAGAGCCCTGTCACCTTGARACCTGTTGTTTTGCGGTCTCTTTGGCATTTTTCAACTAGACTCTTAGGCTTTTTTTGTAGTAGTGTAGTGGCAAATTTACTTGAGTTTGTTGTTATAGTAGTGGAGTTTGTTGGGAATAAAAGCAAATAACGACACTTGCATTGATGTAGAAAATGCACTCTTACTTAGTTTTGAAATACTAATAAATAGCCTATTAATAGCAAGCTAATATGCTAAACCTAAGCAACTAATGCCAATAATCATGGAATAAGTGGCCAACAAGGGGCAACAACCCCACAACCTTAGTCCACTACTCCCCTTAACTGGAACATGCATAAACTTTAATTGACTTAGAAAAACAATTAAAACTAATGTTTTCAATACATAAATAAACTAAATAATTAAAACTTTTGAAGCACTATTTTTATCACAACCTTTTGCTTCAAAGTTGATAACAATTTTCGTGAAGCACATCTCTTCAACTTTAAAGCACGTATGATTTTTCCGAGTGTTTTCTCAACACAAAGTTCAAGAGATAATAGTGTTGATAAATTAGACACTGGAGAAAAGTGTTGAGAATTGAGCTATTAAACACGTGCATAACTCGTGCAAGTGAGATAGAGTGTTTGATAAAACCTAAATCGTCTTGTTTGGTGCGGTTACTTTTGCCACTTCCCATGACTAAAGATTTAACTTCTTTTATTCTCTTCATCTCTACAAACCCTCAAAAATTTGTTCAAAAGTCTTTCATTCTCTTCTTCGTTTTACTCCTATTTTTTCCCCTTAACTACAAGAAAAACCATTTATTGCAACAAGTTTTTGCAATGACTATTTTTTTTCATTGCAAAAAGATGCTTTAGCAATGAAATTAAATAGTTGTTGCAATATCCGTTGCGATATATTAAATTTTTGTTTCCCTCCTAATGAAAATTATGTGCGGGCTTGTTAAAAATGGTCTACTATGTTGCAACAACAAGTGTTGTTGTAATAAATTATGTAGTATGTAACGCAACAAGTATAGTCGTTGCAATAAAATATCATTAGTTTTTTCAAAAACTAAAATAGCTGCGAAATATGCATGATACTAAAAGCAATGAAGTTTCGTTGCTAAACACATTATTATTATTATTATTATTATTATTATTATTATTATTATTATTATTATTATTATTATTATTATTATTATTATTATTATTATTATTATTATTATTATTAATAATAATAATAATAATAATAATAATAAAGGAAAAAAACTCTCACCAAAATTATTTGGACCATAACTCACTCATTGTGTCACTCTCAAACCCAAAACCATTCTCACACTCGATTCCCACGACTTCATTCCACCACCACCCTAATTCCCACCACCCAAGAACCACTAGGCCAGCCCAGCTCCAACCTAGATCTAGCCGCACCTACGCACAACACCCATCATAGAGTACGAGCCCAGATTACAAAGCACGAGCGTTCCCAGATTCACAAGCCTCCTACCAGTAGCGCAGCACGAGCCTCCTTCTAGTAGTGTCCAAATTTCGACGACTACTAGCACCAGTAGCACGACCCAATAATACAACCCATAATTTGCGAAATTCAACAAAAAACATAGTGAAATGAAACCCTAATTTCTGAAATTATGACTTGATTTGCGCAATTCTAGGTTTTAGTTGTGAAATTGAGGGTTTTAGTATCGAAATTTGCAATTTGTTGTCATGAAATTCAGTCTATTCGAATTACCAGCCATATGTAGGACTTTAGGTTCAAAATTTTGTTAAAGATTTTTGGTTTTTTCTTGGTTGTTTTTTATTTTTGTATAATTTTCTGTTTTCGGATTTGAAATTTGTGATTTCGAGTTTGTTTCATAGATTAAATATTCAGTTATGATATTCAAGTTCAATATTTTTTTCTGATTTATTTTGTGATTTCAGGTTCGTCAGAAATCAGTGTTCTGTTATTTGTGTTTTCTATATGTATTTTTTAATTGTGAAGTTTTGGGTTTATTTTTATTTATTTCTTGTTGGGTAGGTCACAAATTATATGATGTCACAAATGATGTAACTTGATGTGCTTGGCCTCGCTCCAAGGTTGCTGATTTACTTGCTCCCCAAGGTCAAGGCTTTTACCACTACTCCTACTAGTATAAATACCTCTTCATACTCCTCTTGTAACACACAACACAAAACACATAATATTACAAAGTGTATGCTCATAGAGAGATTACTATTACTAGCTCATTAGTGAGTTTCCTAGCTCTCTTTGAGAATTAGATCCAATATAATCTAGAGAGTCRTACCAYACTCTTGTACCCTTCGGGGTTGTACTCTCATACACTTTTTCATATACTAGATAATTCGTACTCGTTGTTGGTGGGTTTTTTTTACCTCATTTAAAGGTTTTTCCCAAGTTTAATTAGTGTGTCTTTTATTACTTATCTTGTCCATCTTTATCCATTTATTTCTCTATATCGCTTTGTGCTTCCTCTTGCGCTCTCAATTTCCCAACAGTTCGATTTGCTATTCTACACCCGCTTCATAGATGTGTCGTGTTTGGGTGTTTATTCAAGCCAAAGGTTTTTTTTAGCGTTTTTAAAATCTTTCTAAGATGACTTCAATGCCAAAATTTGATATTGAGAAGTTTGATGGGAAGATTAGTTTTAACATTTGGAAAGTCCAAATGAAGGCCATTCTTACCCATAGCGCTTTGAAAAAGGCATTAGATGGCAAATTAAAAAAGGCATCTACTATGACCGAAGAGCAATGGGAGGAGTTAGATGAGAAAGCTTTATCAGTTCTTCAACTCAGTTTATCCAAGGAGGTGCTTCGTGAAGTCATTCACGAAACTTCAGCTACAAGCCTATGGTTGAAGTTGGAGTCACTATACATGACAAAAAGTCTTGCCAACAAATTGCGCCTCAAAGAGCGATTGTACAMAATTCGCAWRWYGGAAGGTACTCCCATTCAAACTCATCTTGATGAGTTTACCTCTATTTTAATTGATCTGGAAAACTTAGATGTTAAAATTGATGATGAAGATAAAGCAGTTTTGTTGGTTGTCTCACTACCCAAATCTTTTAAACACTTCAAGGAAATCATGCTTTATGGCAATAAAGAAACTTTATCATCTGAGGATGTTAAATCTAATCTTTTGTCCAAAGAGAAGTACGATCTTGATAGCATTGACAAATATTCCGAAGGTTTGTATGTTATGGGTAGTAATTCTAGTACCCAAAAGCAGTCCAGATCAACCGGACATAATTCCAACATATCCTGCAAATACTGCAAGAAGCATGTGCATGATGTTTCCGATTGTTACAAACTGAAGAGGAAGCTCGAAAGAGAAGAAAATGAAAAGAAACAGGAAATGTCGTCTGAAATTAATGTTGTTGATTCAGTTTCTGAAGTTGTTCTTTTGGCTACTTCTAAGCCTAGAAGTAGAAATTCTAATTGGGTTCTTGATCATGGTTGTGCTTACCATGTTTGTTTTCAGAAGGATCTCTTTGTTAATTATCATTTAATGAAGAATAGTTCTGTTTTTATGGGCAATGGCTCACGTTGCAAAATTCATGGAGTAGGCTCTGTTCGGATCAAGACTATTGATAGGAAAATTAGAACATTATCTAATGTTCAACATGTTCTTGCTATGAAGCAGAATTTAATCTCAATGGGTACTCTTGATTCTAAAGGGTGCACGTTTTCAGCTCAAGGTGGAGTTCTTAAAGTCTCAAAGGTGCTCATGAAATTATGAAGGCCGTTAAAGATGGAAACCTTTATGTACTTCAAGGTTATTCAATTCCAGCTTCATCACACCAATCCTCAATTTGGCATTGACTTCCACGTCAAGCAAGTTCAAACATGTCACTTTCTATTTCTAAGCTTGAAGATCATTCAGGCTTAGCTAGCGACATGTCTGCCTAATACCCATCGAGGTTCATACAACGAGTACACACTATTATGGAATTTGTGCCTAGGTGGAGAATGTTGGGTATGTCACAAATTATATGATGTCATAAATGATGTAACTTGATGTGCTTGGCTTCCAAGGTTTCTAATTTACTTGCTCTCCAACGTCAAGGCTTTTACTAGTACACCTACTAGTATAAATACCCCTTCATACTCCTCTTGTAACACACAACACAAAAACACATAATATTACAAAGTGTATGCTCATATATATAGAGATTACTATTACTAGCTCATTAGTGAGTTTCCTAACTCTCTTTGAGAATTAGGTCCAATATAATCTAGAGAGTCATACCATACTCTTGTACCCTTCGGGGTTGTACTCTCATATCCTTTTTCATATATTGGATAATTCGTACTCATTGTTGGTGGGTTGTTTACCTCATTTCAGGGTTTTTCCCACGTTAAATTAGTGTGTAGTGTGTCTTTTATTAATTATCTTGTCCATCTTTATCCATTTATTTCTATATATCGCTTTGTGCTTCTGCTTGCGCTCTCAAATTCCCAACATTTCTATTTAATTTCTTTCGTTATTTTTGTTTTTTAATATACAATTCCATGCTTTTAAAATTATTCGTTATTATTTGCTAAATATTTTGAGTGAGTTTGGTTTGGATATAATGGAAAAACAGTTTTAAACAGAAAGTCAAATATTGATAATGATACCAACCCTAGTAAARATGAACAATCAAGTAATAATTGAATTTGGGGACGGGTTTGAGATTAAATCACAACATATAATTCATATTAGGGTTGAGCCAAATCCTAGATAATTACACTCCTCAAACTTTAGAAAGAAAAACTAAGAAATGAAACAAAAAAATAAGCATAGTAATTGAAGATACTAAAAATAAAAATTAAAGTAAAGTAAAAATAAGTAATAGAATCAAGATTACAGAATTGACATACTAATGAAAAGGCTCGCCAAATTGCGGAACCAAGTGACGGTTCCCAACTGTGCTCCCCCCCCCCCCCCCCCTCATTTTAGCCTAACTTCCCTTTATATAAATATTAATAACCTAGGACTAGGAAGTTATTAATTAGGCTTAACATTACTAATAGTAAATTTCTATCTAATAAACTTATTTAAATGCTAGGAAAACCAAAAGTTTTTGCTACATCAAAAAAAGAGCTGCAACCACTAGTAGAAAAAAACAAATTTACTACTCTTAATTTGCTGCATATTTAGTGATATGCATCAAATAATACAATCTTGGGCCTAGATACAAATATGAGCATTTGTTTTGATGTGATTGTTAGTTTTAAATGCAGCAAAAAGCCATTGAATCACATTTGCTGCATGTTTTTAAAAAAACTGCATCAAATAATGGAAACAAAACCCCTCTCAATCCATTTTTATTGTCACTTGAGTTTTTAAACTCACTCTATTACTAGTTTACCTCACAATCTGCTCAACTTCACCTCATCTCCTCTTCTCACTCATTAAACCCCAAATGACAAATACACCACCACTCTTCTCGATTTCAATTCTCTTCCATTTCCTCCATGTTCCCCTTCTCATTTAGAGAGAGAGAAAAAACTCACAATACCCGATTGTAGAGAGAAAAATATCTCGGAGGAGAGAGAAAACCACGGTGGCTATGACGGTTGAGGTTGCCAACACCAGAGGAGATGTCGTCGCGGCTGCTGCTGCGGCGGTGTTTCAGAATGGCGGTGTCACAAACGAATATTTGAAATCGAACCCTAATAATAGCAAGAAATCGAAGGATACTAAACGACATCGTTGTCGCAAGCAGAAGAAGAAGAGCTCTTCTTCTTCGTTGCAACAGGAGAAGGATGATGGTCGTGATTGTGATGACGAGAATGATGTTGCTAATGGCGATGCTGGTACTTATCAAGTATTGTGTTTTTTTGTGATGTTTGTTTTGCGTGAGCTTTAATTCAGGAATTTGTTTGTTTAGTTGTTGATTTTGAGGGTTTTCAGGGTTTTCTTTTTCTTTTTCTAATAGTGTTAGGATTAGGGTTTTGTGCTCTGTTTATGTGATGAGCAGGTTCATTTTGCGAAGCATTGTTCATTTTAAGTTTGGTTATATTGTTGTGTTGCTTGAACTCAATTTTTTTGTTTGAGGATGTTGATTTTTGAGATGCTATTTAGGGTTTTTTTGGTACTATTGTAGCTAAGGTGAGGTTCATCTTTTTTACCCGGATTTTTGGTTTGGTTTTTGCTACCGATTAAGGGAATGGAGGATAACTGACATTAAGTTTTGGAGTTCCATTATCATTTCAGTACGTTGAATGTGGTGACTGACTAACTAGTGAGAGAATTTCATTTTTGTCGTTCTATTCGTCAAGTCACGCTTGATTGAGAACATTCTTTGTATGTAATTATATTGTCTGAGAGGTTTCAGAGTCTGTGTTTATTGACTGTATCATCATAATCTTACTCATATAGGAAGGGTTAGGACTGTTGTCATTATTCCTTCCATCATGTAAAGGAGGAATGTGCTAACATGCTGTAATTTTTGCAGTGTTAGCATGAGTTGCTAATATGGTCTTAATGCACTGTACCAGGTCAATTGCACTTACTCAAACCTAGCAATTATTATTGTGTCTCTATTTAAATAAAGGATGTTTGATTGATGTGTGTAATGTAATGATCTAGGGAATTCCACTTGTAGTGAGAGCATTCCCTCATTTTGGCAAAATAACTCCCTCCCAATGTTTCCTGCTTGTATGTAATGAACCACTTATTAAATTGAATCTTGTGGTGGGTAACACTAGCTAGGAGGGGCATGAACATCTATAGTATTGTGAGACCACAACCTTTTTCTATAGATCAGAGGATAATTGTTGTGTTGTGCAATTATTGGCTGTAACATTTGGATTGTTGGCTTGAGAGAGTAAAGTCAAAATTATATTTGGGAATGTGGCTTAGAATAGATGCTTGCTTTAAGTTCTCTACTCAAATGTAGCATTGTAGTCTGGACTTTGTAATTTAATTGTTATTAWTTTCAAAGAATTTGTTTTTTAGGATTTGGTGCTTTTCTGGGTGTCATCATTTTTGATGATTATATGTTTGTTTGCTGAAGATTTACATGTGTTTCTGAAGTTTTTCATTTCTCCAAAACTCAAAAAAAGTATAATTTGATGTTTTTTCCTAGATGGTTCATTGTTTTTTGCTGAATGATATGTAAATCTTGATGTTATAATCTTCAAAAGCAGGTTAGCCAGTCATGTTGGCTTATTAAATTACGGTTGTTTGAAACCTCCGAAGTGTTTTTTTGTTTATTCATGGTTGTTTGATTTATTCTAATAATGATGTTGAGTATATGTATCCATCTAAGGCCTGTATAATTGTATGTTCATGCAAAGCAAATTGCTTTTAATCTTTGTCAACAACATCAATTAGTTAGTTACTTTTGCTCCTTAAATTACTTTTAATTGAGTAGTGGAGTTGCTTTTGTTCATGTTTTGTAGTGCAGCGGGTTGTAAATTAACTTAGATCTATTTGAGGATTTGCCAATATCTCAAAGCTCATGGTCTTATCTTCCATTGCTCAAAGAAGAAAGGTAATGAAGATATTCACAAGTAAAACCATCACAACACGAGTGCCTAACAGATGGGTGACAAAGCCCAACAAAACATTTTATCTCTTCATTTATTGTATTCAGTCCAAGAGTTGTCCRAATCACATGTTATGCTCCTTGGCTTGGTAAGTTTTAATTTGTTAATCTGTGTAGATTTAGGAAAATCAAGAAAATGTGCTCGTAATTTTATCAATTGAGCAAGTAATCTCGCAAATGCCAAATTGCGAGTTGATAATAGAGAAACATGTGACCATCTAGTTGATGCATCGATTAAAACCATAAAAAAACCTAAATGGTCCACATGGTGGATGTATTGGTCCACATATGTCTCATTGTATACGTTCAAGGAAATTAATAGATTCAAAATTTATCTTAGCTGGTGAAAGCCGAATAATTAATTTGCCTAATGAGCATGCAGCACATGAAAAATTACTTTCAAGAATCTGTTGGCTCTTCAAAGAGTATCCGCATGAATTCTCAATTATTTTTCGCATCATTGTTGAACCGGGATGGCCTAACCGGTCATGCCAAACTGTAAAGTATTCAGTAAACTTCTGGTTTACTGTGTCTGTAACATGCATGTGCTTCAATAGTACTTATCTTTGTGTAGTACAGGCCACTAGAAAATGCAGACAATTTCTCTAGAATATGTTTAGTGCCTTGGGACATACTCGTAATTTGAAGGTATTCATTGTTCCCTTCACTTATTGTCTCAATATGATATCCATTATTATGAATGTCTTTGAAACTCAATACATTTCTTTGAGACTTAGGCGAGTATAATGCATCTCTAATTTCAAGTTTTGTTCCCATAGGCAACAATATATTTGCTCTTCCGGAACCTTCAATAATTCATGTACTACCAGATCAGATATAGTATTCACAGTAATATCATTTAATTTCAATTGAGAGAAATATCTCTCACTTTTTAGTATAGTATGAGCAGTAGCACTGTCAGCAAGGCAAATTTCTTCACCATTCGTTTTTAATTCAACCTAGGGAATATTCATATTGTTTAAATAAATAAGATAAATATCATAGAATTATAAAATGTCTAAGCAAAAGTTCAAAATGATCTAAACATCAAAATCCAAATAAAATCCTTATTAAAACATGAAATAAAGCACTAAATTTATTATTCCTAAAACATATTTCTTAAAGTATTTCAATTATTTTCAATTGTGGTGAAGAAATTTGCAGCTTCCAACTGTGCTGTTTTTCCATCGTCAAAATCACCTTTGCCATCCTCATAGACAAGATTGGTTTCTACTCTTTTTCCTTTCTTCTTTTGTGATTGTTGATAGAGGTCGACAAGATGCTTTGGAGTTCGGCATAAACGAGCCCAATGGCCTTTTCCTCCACAACGATTACATATATTATTCACATCATCACTTTGGTGATTTTCATATCTGTTTCGACCTCTATTGTCCCAGTTCTGATAGGATCTTATGTTTCTGTAATGACCACCTCGTCTTTTGTTATAACCGCATCCTCTGCCACAGTTATGACACCCCCAACGACCACGGCCATGACCACTGCTACCGGCAGGGTCTCTATTTTTGAATTGTTTTTCATCATTTAATTTGATGTCGCATTTGCTTCAGGGAATGGACAAGAGCCAGTTGGTCGTTTTTCATGTATTTTCAGTAATAGCTCGTCATTTTGTTCAGCCACAAGAAGACAAGATATTAGTTCAGAATACTTCTTAAAACCCTTTTCACAATATTGTTTGCTGAGGAGAAGATTATCTTTATGAAAAGTAGTATAAGTTTTCTCCAACATATCTTCATCTGTGATCTTTTCTCCACATAATTTTAATTTAGAAGTAATTCTGGACATGGTTGAATTATATTATTCACTCACAGATTTGAAATCTTGCAATCTTAAATTTAACCATTCATAACGAGCTGTGGGGAGTATCACATTTTTCTGGTGGTCACACCTTTCCTTCAAATTATTCCAAAGGACTTTTGGGTCTTTCACAGTCAAATATTCAATTTTAAGTGCCTTAGGGAGGTGATGGCGAAGGAATATCATAGCTTTATTTCCTAATTTGATGCATTATTTCCTTCTTTGATAGTATCACCAAGGCCATTTGCATTTAAGTAAATTTCTTCATCAAGTATCCAAGATAAATAGTTCTTTTCGGTGACATCTAGAGCTTCAAAGTCAAGTTTTGCAAGGTTCGACATATTTCACTATAAAAGAGAATATTATTCAATTCAAAATTAAATTATAATAATAATAGGAAATCATGGTAAATAAATTAAAATCTAGGAACAACAGTGCTATCAAGCAAGCTATCACGCTTAGTCATCAGATTTTAGTTTGTTAAAAAATATGATGCAACTCTCGCAAGTCTGGATAAAATATCAAAATATCCATTGTCTTTACTTAGGAAATAATATCTCTTATTAATGTACACTGTGTGTGCAATTAATCCAATTATATTTCCGGAAGTAATACGAAGTGTATTTTCCATTGAATAGTATGATTGCAT
Source organism: Bassia scoparia (assembly GCA_008642245.1). Lineage (NCBI taxonomy): Eukaryota > Viridiplantae > Streptophyta > Magnoliopsida > Caryophyllales > Amaranthaceae > Bassia > Bassia scoparia. The sequence continues at coordinate 114,331 of SNQN01000399.1, read as the reverse complement.
ATAAGTGCCACATGTAATCCATTATAACATCAAAGAGATATCATATTTACTGATCATCATGTATCATATATGTCTTCTGTATGGCCTGATAGTATTATATTTAATGTATTACATTAATATATTATGATCATATTAGTACCAGATACTCTAGTATGTTTGGCCTGAATGCCTGATCATCACGCTGGAATTAAAGCTTTGTATGTATTTTTGTTTAAAAACTTCTTAATTTCGTACGCTCAGTTGGTTAGATCATCGTGCTGATAGCGTATTATAAAATATTAGAATATAGAGAGAATATTTATAGAGAGAATAATTGTGTGTATTATTAATAAGCAATAGAACATATATATATATAGATGTACATCAGATAAAACTAGTATATTCTAGAAGACGTATACGGAATACAACTGTTATCTAGGATAAGTACATTGGATAAACCTAACATTCTCTAGAATATTCTCATGGGCATAATGGTCAACTATAAATAGAAATATTATATAACACTTCTCCTTGGATAACCATTGTCTACAATGCACTTATGATGCTGCCTCATTAAAAACTTTACCAGCAGGAAAATTAGTGAGAAAAAATCATGATTAAGGGAAAAAGAGTACAAAGTGCATTGACTCCCCTCTTAAATACATCACTTGAGATCTTTTAGACGACGCAATCCAATTTGAAGTACGAACTTCTTGAATGTAGTTGTTGGAAGCTCCTTTGTGAGTAGCATTGTTTTGACCAACTTCATATTGAAGCCGCCTTTAAGGGCTTCATTGCACTTGTAGGACTTTAATTGCATTAATAAGCTTTTAATTACACTTTAAACATACAACACTATAAATATGCAACCAAGTTCTCATCTCCTTATTTACCCAATCACTTCTCTCTTCATCTTCAATCTCTTATCATTTCATTACTCATCATTCATTAGATAACTCATATTATGGCTGTATTCACTTGCACATTGGCCGACTTCATCACCACAGTCGCTCCGGCCCGGGTATTCCAAGCTTTCGCCATCGACAACCATAACTTGATGCCTAAGATTGTGCCACACTTTATTAAATCTATTGAGTTTCTTGAAGGTGACTCCACTGCCGTTGGATGTGTCAAAAAACTCAACTTCTCTCATGGTAATTAATTATACTGTACACAGTACATACTTTCATATATACCTTTACTAAATAATTTCCAAAGATTTTTAAATAAAATACGAAATAGTAATACTAGTATAAGATCATGCATCCTAGCCTTATTTTGCATTATGTATGCAATGTGACCTTAAATTAATAAAACTTCTCATCTCCTTTACATTGTTGGTAAACCACGCACATAAATCATTGTTTGTTGTTATTCCTCACTATTGTTTTTAAGGCTTCTGTATATTAAAGTAGAATTCATGAAATCGTGATGATCAATATTGAATTGCAGATGCTCCATTTACTTACGTGAAGAATAGAGTGGATGAAATCGATGCAAGTAACTTCTACTTCAAATACACCTGCATTGAAGGAGATGCATTTCCGGAAACAATAGATAGCATTGTGTATGATGAAAAATTCGAGCAAACTGAGGCCGGAACTCGGTGCACGATGGTGGCACACTACCACTTGAAGGGAGACAACGTGATGACGGAAAGTGATGTTGAGAAGGCCAAAGAAGGGATCAAGAAGTTGTTCAAGGCTGTCGAAGAGTATCTCATTGCCAACCCTCAAGTTAACGCTTGAAGTCCAGCTTTATCCGAGCTTCCTTCCGCCACTGAGCACTAATAAGTATCAAGTACCAACTAGAAAGCATCATACTTCATTGTTGATGTATTTATATCGGACACCGATACGATATTATCTTATCATGTACTCCACAAATACTGGATAGTTAAATCATTGCATATTTCTTTACTTTTATCTGTATTTTCATTTCTTTATAGCATTTTGGAAGAGTCTTGTTATCTTATCTAAATAATTGAATACCAGTACTAAAAATTCCCTATTATTTGTAAATTTCCACGAAAAATGTTACTCCCTATAATACTTTCAATTGCCTTGACCAATTACACTTTACGCAAACAGCTTATACATACAACAATTCCAGTTGAATCAACCAATTAGTTGAAACAATTAACAGCAAATGGCAAAAAGAAATTTATATATTTTGCAGACCTCTAACAATGAGTTGAAAAGAGATGGAAAAAATATATATCTCCTCCACATCAATTCGCGATAAATACAATCTAATACTCCGTAGTAACTATTGGCTATCCTTCTCCCTCCCCCTTTCTGACTAACAAAGACAGCAGACAGCAATTTGGACACCAAGACCAATGGCGGTATCATTTCTATCAAACTGATGCTGCTGTTACATGTACAATATGATCACACCCCTTATTTTGGCATCTTGATTAGCTCCTCCTCAAGAAACCTAAAGGGTATTTATAGTTTCATGGACAACTCAATAACCACCTCTTTGTTTCCGCAGATTAGTACATTTTAGCTGATTTTCAATTCATTCTTGTGATGAGCATCTGCTGATAGAGAAGAGGTAGTGCAGCAAGCCGAAGTTATTATATCTTCAAAATTTTCTGTCATAATACGGAAAAGATGAATTGATTCCTTCATCACCTTTAAACATTTGGTTATTGCTTAGAAATTCGTTACTCCCTTTCTCTACTAGCCCTTCGAGTCCAATCTCTTGTACTAAGGAATCACTTGTATTTTTGCACTTTCCAAGTTTGATCACAAACGTTGCTACGGTCCCCTTGTCGATGCCCTCACTTTCAATCCAAATTTGACCACCCATGAGATTTACAAACCTGTTCCATTCAAGGCAAGGCCCGATTAAAGAGAAGGGCTACAACTACAACATTACAGTGCATATATGATAAAACCAAGGCAAGCAAATTGCTTAAACAAAATACATATGAAGGCAGACGTATCAGTAGATGGAACAGGTTAAGGTCCTACCGTTTGCAAATAGCAAGTCCAAGTCCAACGCCACCACTATTCCGGTTGAATTGTGTAAATTTACTAAAAAGCAATGGAAGATCTTGTGGATTGATACCACACCCCGAATCTTTAACCTGCAATTGATTATCAGAATAAAGCCGATCAGCTAATAGCGTCAACTGTCATCAAGCACCAAATTTCTCTGTCCAGATAGGCAAAAGTACATATCGACCCGGTTCTCAACTTAAAGTTGAAATTACTGTCAGATTTAAACTTCTAATTGTCTCTAATATCAACCTTTAACAACAATAACTAACTATTTTAATAGGCTAAAATATATAGCAATAATAAGTTCAATTCTTATTGGTGAAGAAAGCAAGGCATTTCAAAAAAATAGTGCAACTATACAATTAGAAAGCTAAAGACAGGATTTCTTTTATGTGGGAAGGTAAAATTGTGTCTGACCAATATTAAAAAAAAAAGAAAATAAAAAGTACAAAGGAGAAAAGAGAAGAATAGTGTGATCAACCTGAACTCTCAAGTAGAAGTGACCATCACCCAAGACAGGGTAAAAGTCAGAAGCTCGCCAATCTCTCAAAGATTCTGATCTAGCAACAGATGCAGTGATTGAGATATAACCGTCTTTTGTAAATTTTACAGCATTACCAACAACATTCAATATTGTTTGCATCAGCCGCTTTTCATCACCAGAGGCACAAACAGGCACTTCTGGAGCTATGCCAAATGTCAACGATAACTTCTTTATGGATGCTATGGGTTTAATCAAATGAATCACCTACATATCAGAAACATATTTGTGTTGAGCTACAGAACACCATAATTAACATTTCAAACACTGAAATATCTTAAAAGGGGCAAAACATAATCAAAATTAATGGCTAGTAGAAGTAATAGAGCTACCTCTCTGAAAACCCCATGTAGATTGAATGTCGTGGACTCCAACTCTAAGCTACCATCTTCAAGTTTAGAAAGATCAAGCACATCGCTAATCAAAGTAGACAATAAATTGCTACTTCTGAGTATAATTTCTAGCATTACTCTTTGTTCAGGAGTTAATTCAGTCCCCAAAAGAATAGATGATAAGGCAATTATTGCATGCATTGGCGTCCTCATTTCATGGTTCATAACTGCCAAAAAATCATTACGAGCACGAATTGCCATCTCAGCTTCACGTCGCGCCAAATCCAAAGCAACATTCTGTTCCATAAGTTGATCACGAGCTCTTTTAGATTCTTCCAAAATCGCAGCATGAGAAAGAGCTACAGCTACCTGTTGAAATAGATGCACAAGAAAATAAGTTTGCTTGCTTTACAATGTCTTATTACCATTTACCAGTCCAACGTAGAGAGTTGGACAAGCAAATACACAAATAAATTTTAATACATAAGTCAGCCAATAGCAAGATTAGAAACCAAAGAAGTTTAAGATGAATATTCTTATCATCCTATCAACTAAACTACATGTGGGTTTTTTGTTTTCTGTGTTTTGAGCCAATAACACCTCACCCCATCAAACTTTCTCCCTTCCCTAGGTGACAAAAACAGGATTTGACATTTTTATTTTTCTTGTGTGTGTGTGTGTGTGTGTGTGTGTGTGTGTGTGTGACTACAGTTTATGAGAGAGAGAGATGCTCATTATGTATGACTACAGTTAATGCCAGAGGCAGGCAACACTAACAAGATATTCGATTTAGCATCACATCAAGATGAAGAACTTCAAATATAAAAGAATGCTTCCTATAAGCAAAGCAGCAACAAATCAGCTAGCACATAAAAAAGCAACCTGGTCTGCAACAACTTCCACTAGCTCCAGCTCATGATCACGGAATTTCCTCACACCATCAGGTGGAGAAACTAGAACCATTACTGCATAAGTTTTTGTCGAGACGTCTGGCCAGTCATTAATTTGAAAATTTGAATGATGTAAAAGAGGAACTCGAACAGCAACAACATCAGGGGTTAGATATCTTCCTGCAACAGGCCTAGTCCTCACTAGTGGACAATTATGTGGAATTCTCACTGCTCCACTACTGTTGAAGATTTCCGCAATAAACGGAAGATTCATTGAAACGGTAGATCCGACTACCAATGAGTGATTCAAAGTATGAGAAAGTCGCATTGTCATGCCAGTTTGAGAAGGCATCCATAATGTACACTCTTCTAGATCGAGTGTCTTACCCAACTCAACAAGAGTAGTTTTCAGTATCACGTTTCTGTCAAGAGTGCTTCTGATCTCATGTGTTAGCATTCTAACATGTCTCCCAGTTTCTTCTTGAGTAAGAATAAGACCCATCTCCCTGTCAAGCTCCTCAGCTCTATTCCTCAGAAACATTTCCCTGGTCTTTACACTTAACAAGTCAGGAATAATATGAACAAGCATCAAAGCTGTTACACATGATACAGCAGCAGTAGACATTTTCGCAATGGTCATCACAATAGCGACAGTTTTGGAGTGCATCGAGAATGTCCATAGGTTTATAAGATGAGTGGCCCCACAAAGAACAATGAATGCACCAAACTGCATAAGCACCCATCTATATGGGAAAAATGCCGACTTTTGTACAAAATAAATGAGCTCTAAAGGGATGGAGAAATATGCTAGGGCAATAAATATGTCTGATAGATATTGGTATTTTACTAGGAGTTCATCTTGCCACAGCGGATAAATACAGTCACATGACTCCATCCTGCTTGAATATATTCACCGAACTAATTCAACCTGAAAAAAGCAGGAGCAAATTATAAGAATACTTTCACGAGGGGGAGGCATGTGCTAAGAAATATTGATACTTTACTTAAAATCATATTAACTATCTATCAGAAAAATAAAAAATCATATTAACTGATTGAATGATTTCAATTGCTAATATGAAAAGAATCTATAATGTAAGAATTAAAATGAAGAGCACAAACACTATTTTTCCGACTGATGAGTTATGGAAACAAAACATCAAAAAGGCTAGACCGTAAGAGAAAAACTTTCAAGTAGCTGGTGAAATAACTAACTAGATGTGCATCACCATTATAGTCTACTGCCTACATGCATGGATGAAGAGCTCAATATTTTATCATCCACTATAAAACTTACAACAAAGATGCACCTTAAGGATCCTCCGTGGTAACCTGAATCCCAAAAATCGCTGTTGCATTTGGATTCAGGTAACTGGGAATAAGATTAATTCCACCATTTCCTAGGATCTAAGCAATAAAAGGTCATATTTTAGTTTACACCATGATTAATAGAAACATGTCCATAATCTCAAAAAGATACACGATAGTTGACTAACTTGAGTAGGAGAAAAGACTTGTTAGAAATTGAGAATGACAAGGGACCTAATATACCCCTCCAAAGCACAAAAACTACGTTTTCCTATTAATTTAATTTTGCCCCTCTAGGATCACCAGGTTAACACAAGTTTGTAAGAGAAAAACAATTTTTTAAGAGAAAATAAAAACTGAATTTCTTTTCATTCATATAAAATCACGTTAATGCTTTTATAGATCAACTTAGATGATAGTTTATAATCCTAATTAAGTGAAAGAATGTATATTCGTTCACTTAAAACAGGATAAAACCGACAAAATGAAACAACAGTCATAAACTGTCGAAAAACACAAAATCACGCCTTTAAAGCAAATTGCTAGGTGAGAGGCAAATCACACCTCACAACATAGTCGTAACCTAGTTGTGTGGCCATGTGCAATTTCTTCCTCACTGATCATTCTCCTTTTGCTTCTTAACCTTTGTTAAGTCACTTCATATGAACCAAAACTTATTTATCTACAAATGTTCCAACGGACTCGCATAGAGCAGGGCGGACTAAGGAAGAATGGAAGATATGATGCATCAACCAAAACATAAGAAAGACAAAAGCACCATTATGGGGTTGGGGTATCATATAGCCCCATAAATCTTATAATCCTACACAAGTAAATTATATCTTCTACAGAATACAAGCCTTGTTTCTTTCGACTTCCTACACAAGTTAATATTGCTTTTGGCATCAGACATGAGTGTGTGCTTACTTCAACATGAAGATCATGATCATCTCTGTTATTTACACAAAAGCATAAAAACGAAACCAACTATCCACATCACAAACTTCAGGCAAGCTTACAACTTTTGACATACCTATTAGCCTGAGCAACGTAACAGAAAATCAATGTAGTTACACTATAAAATCTTTAAGGCGTTCTAGCAGACAATTAAGTTAGCAAATCATAAATTGGAAGGTTTTTTTTTTGACGGGAAATTCAAAGTTAAATTATCACTCTGAGCTTAAATTGAAAATCAAATGTAGCAGTCCAAAGAATCCCATGATTTCCATCTATCTCATCCAAACGAAATGGCAGCTCAGCATCCAATTGCTTGAACCCATATTAGCAACAACCTTGTAAGAGAAACAAGATTGAACAAAAGGGTATACAATATTTTCTCATTTCCTTCCAATTGAACCACTTCCAAGTTCAATTTGTTTAAGGCTCTGATACAACAATCACTAATAATTCAATCATGATCCATACAGACCTCAAGTCCTCAACATACACATACAACACTGAAATGCTAACTTGAATACTTGATTGCTTTTACAATCAATTTATTCACTTTCACATATACCCAGTAAATCTCAATTCATATTCAATTGCGAAATGATAAAATCAAAAAAACCAAAAAAAAAAATAAAAAAAAAAATTATATAAAAATTAAGAGATAACCCATTTGCACTAACCATTAATCGAACTCCAAAACGTCACATCTGATTCAAGCAACAGCATGCAGCAACAGCATCACCTACCCACAAAAAAAAAAGAAGGAAAAACAAGAAAACATGTTAATTAATAACCAATGAATGAATAAAAAAAGGGGTCTTTAGAATCTCAAAAACAAGATTAAGTAATAAAGATTATACCTTTAGAATCCTATCTCATCAAATCTTAATAATCAACTCCAATATATACTTTCTAATTTCCTATCATCAGAAGAAGAATAAGTGACATATTGCAGTAGCACAAAAAAAAAGGTGTCTACTTTCAAAGTACTGTTTTTAGGAGGCAAGAAAGAAAGAGAAAAGAGATTTGATTAGTAAGCATTTAGCAGAAGACTACTTTTTTTTAAGGTGGTAAGTTGACAAAAAGCAAATACTTTTAGAAAAACAATGGGCAAATAAAAAAAAAAAAAAAGGGAAACCAAAGCAGAGAAAATGAAGTATTCACGGACCAATGGCGGCCCATACCAGTATGTGATTGGTTGTTGGTTGATCTTACCACGTGATTTGCCTTCCATTATAGGGTGTTTTTGTGTTTCTTGGTTTTTTTAGTTGTGGGAAAATGTAATCACTTGAGATCTGATCCCATTATAAAGTACACTACTTCATTTCATATCAATTTTAAATAAAATTTGCTTGTAATCACAATCTCACTCTTGGCTTCTCTTCTTACTTCTTACTATATCATATGAGTTGATGGCAACACTTGGATAAGGGATGAAAAAACATGATTAATCTAATATGCATTGAGTAACTTTTATTTATTTATTTATTTATTGTTGTTGAAATGTTGAATTAAGCAACCAACGCTCTCGAACAATAGATAGAGTTGCTAAAAGTGAAATATAAAATTAAAATAATTATTTATTACACTAATAGATTTTTTTTATATGTATGTAATAATTAATAAAAGCTAAACTAACCTTTGAATGAAAGAGTCATTCAAAAGTGAAAGCCTAGAGAGTATGGCGTAAAAATTAAGAAACCAGATTTATGAGTGCTAAACTCCTCGGAACATAATGTTAACTTTTGTTTTTGAAAGAACCATAAGAATGGTATAATAATCTACAATGAGCAAATGTAATTTCAACCTGTGATCTATTGTCGGAAATGTAGAGGATTTTCTTTGCAATTGATATTCCGAATTTCTTAAAAAAAATTAAAATGTGCAATTAAAAAACAACTTTTCAAAATGATTTAATTTCATGATTAATTGTAGTTATTGATTAAATATTTGAGTGGTAATTGTTAATTATTTCCAATTTATGATTAATTGATCTTTATTGATTGATTGATAGATATCATTAATTGCCTTATTATCTTAATTATTGAGCATTGATTAGAATAAATCGGATTTTGTAAGAATGTTTTTCTGGTTATTTTTTTACATACAAGAAGGTAATATAGTAATTTAGGAAGGGGACACCATTGCTCCCCTTCACTTGTATAATAGAGAAGATATGTACGACAATTTTGTAGTATTCGAAGCATGTGAAACGGGCTAGGGGCATTCTCACGTATTGCCACGATTGTGGTGTGGCTATTTTTGAACTTGGTTTGGGTTAGTATCTTGTCAATTACAGAGTTTATATCCACTTCGAATTTTTGTAATGGTTCGTTGATTATGAGTTTGTTTCCCATAAATATGTCTTGCTTCCTCATTTCCCCTCTTCAGTTCCAACTGTGTTGTTCTATATATTCAGTCCATTGCTTCAGTTGAATACACACAAAAACTTAGGGGGTTGCTAAATACCGCCATGTAATTACTTGTATACCGCMCGTATTTTACGTATTTGGACTCAAATACCCTCACACTCACTCACCCCTCACTCCTCATCACCAACACTCATGTATTCATTCATTTTAACTCCAAAACAAATTTCTCTCTCTAACTCTCAAACTCCATCACAACCTCCGGGCTCCGGCGACACCCTCYCGCACCGTWGCTGCTCGGCCCACATCACCGCCGCTACACTAGCCACACGGCCCACCAGYTCCCTCCGCCGTCGCACAACGCCGCCGCCGTCACTCCTCTCCTCTTCTCATCGTCGTGGCCCCCACTCACTCGTCGGATAGGATCTCTGGTGTTGCGTTTTTGCTGCTATTGTTGGCTTGCCACTGTTGTCTRGTTGCTCGTTCTTTCTCCTCTTCGTCGCCCCTTTGGTTGCTCGTTATCGTGGCCCCCACTATCTCCGGCGAAGCATCTCAGCAAATAGGTAATTTTATTTTTTATTTTAAAAAAAATCAGTTTTATGCTTAAAAATCAGGGATTTGTTTTCGAATTTTTTCAAAAAAAAAAACAGTTTTATGCCGCCAAATTAGGGATTTTTTTCGATTTTTATTTGTAGTTTGAATGAAATTGTTTTGTAATTTGGATTTGTATGAGTCATATTTTGGTGAAAATCTATGTAATATCAGGACTTTGATGATTTAATGACTAATTTTGCAACTAATTTAATGARATTATGAAATTATTAGGACTAATTTTGCAACTAATTTGATGAACTTATCAGGACTTTGAGTTGCAACTCATTTTGTTTCTAATTATCAGGACTTGAGTTGCAACTAGTTTTGTGTGTTGTAACTTTCCAACTAATTTTGCAACTAATTTGATGAAATTATCAGGACTTTGATTTGCAACTAATTTTGCAGCTAATTTTGCTACTGAAAATCTAATTTTATCTATGTAATTTTGCAACTTTGATGGAATTATGAAGATTATACTCAAATTTTCAAATGAATTTCTTAGGTTATTTGAGTTTGTTAAGTGATTTTAAGTTATGATTTATGAAGCTTATCATAAATGGAATGTTCATGATGCTTGTTCTCGTAAGAGGGAGTTCATTTTTTAACTTTTTAGATCAAGCTTTGTAAAATATGGCTTCCAATTATGCTTTTTATACAATTTTGGATGCTTAATGTTGTGTAAAAATGGTGTTATTGTGTACGAAGCTTTCTGTTAGCTCGTGTTTTGTTGTCTGAGATTGTTCTCAGGAACTCTGACTTGTGGTTGTTCTTCTTCTCACATAAAGTTCAAGAGATCAAACACACATAATTACATCTTTACATGTTTGCTTTCTTTCTCTTTGTTTTTGTTTTCTGTACAACTATTTTGCTTTGTTTTCTACTTTCTTGTGTGATTGTGTGATTTTTTATGATTAATCATGTGAATTTAATTTTGTTCTCCCAAAATGTAGACTAAATGCCTCCCAAAGGACGACGCGAAGGGAAGCAACCGCTTGCAGAGGCTCCGTTGAAGGCTGCCYGCCGAGAGGTTAGTRTTCTTTTTTTTTTATTTTCCCCCTAATTTGACTTGCGTGTCAAAATCACACAAGTCCCATGGTGACCTGTGTGATTGTCACAAGCAGGTCCCATGGTGACCTGTCCCATGGGTGACTGCGTGATTGTGCACACGCAGGTCTATAGGTGACCTGCGTGATTATTACAAGCAGGTCCCATGCCGACTTGCGTGATTGTTACAAGCAGGTCACCATTGGAAATGAACTATTGTTTATAATATTTATGAGTTAGTGTGTTGATTCTCATTGTACTTATTAGTGTTATCGATACCTTGTAACAATTGAAGTCCGTCGTAGGGGAGGGGAGACGCAGCGTCGTGGTGGAGGATTCACGCAGCCCACAATGGCCGTTGCAAGGTGTCCAATGGTGGTGGTGGTGGTTGCTAGGTGACGGTGGTGGTGGTTGCTAGGTGACGGTGGTGGTGGAGTTTGCAAGTGAGGAGTGGTGGGGTAGTGTGTGGGTAGAGAGAGAATGGGGTCAATGATYCAAAATGTCATTAAGGGTGAAAAGGGAACTTTGATACGTATTTTAGGCGGTATGAAGTAATTTCAGGCGGTATTTAGCAACCCAGAAAACTTATGTAGGTGTGTCCTAATATGAAGTTTTTGAGCTCCAAACTTCACTTCTCGAGTACACGAATGGGGGACAGTTTCAATTGCACCACTATCGGGGTGAAATATATTTCCAAGGCCATGAATATTATCACGTCACAAACTCACAATGACTCTTATGAATCTTATCACTCTTTTGGTTGTTGGTAGTAAATGGTGGTAATAGAAATACATTTGTATGTAAATTTGGAAAGAAATCTCATGGTCATTCACTTATTCCCATGCTAATGCAATTTCATCCCAAAAATTCTAATTTTCTTCTTAAATTCTCATTCCCACCCAATACCACTCTCCCAAGTGGTAATGAGTGGTAATGAAATTCCTAAAAAATTGTGTCTCCATAGAGAGGAAAACATAAATTTAAACTAAGATTGTTTCCCATTGAGATAAAATTGTGAGCAACTTCATTCCCCATAGAAATTTTACACTAAAAATTCATTATCATTTCCACCATTTAGTCCCAATAACCAAACGGGGCGTTAAAGTCGAATTTGGATCCAATAGAGTTGAAAAAAACTCTACCAAGTAGAATTCAAACAATCTCAACCATTCATTATGAAATCAATGGTTCATATATTTTTGCTGAAAAATCTACTTAACTTTTCCCCAAAAATTATATCTTATTTTTATCTTTTTTCAACAAATAGTTAACCCTTAATTTTGAAATGTATGGTTGAGATTTAACTCTACTTGGTAGTTTTTTTTTTCAACTCTACTGGATCCAAATCCGTTAAAGTCTCACCCATTTAGTGGGGTGAAATTTGCTATTTATAATAGTGATCAACATAATGGAACAAGATCTATTCGCCAGTTTCACCATACCAAGATATGGTCCTTCAAATTCCACAGGAGCTGATAAGACTTTAGTCATTAGTTTCATTGATAATCCATAGTTGGTAATTAACCCTTATTATTGTTAAGGAGACCAACGAGGCTCTCATCATAAACAATCCAACATTGCACACTTGAGCCTGGAATGGGCGATAGCCTATGACTAAAAGTGCCGACTATCTATGAATGACCCGGATCGAAATGCCAATCGACGAGATGAGCCGGATGAACTGACAATTCATTTTTTTATCCCTCAACTACTATATAGTAAGCAAACAACAGGGGAAAGAAGGGAATTATTATCGCTACTCTAACAAACCGGCCAAACCCCAGTTTACTTAATAAGAAGAATGCCTAGATGATATAGCGTTCAAAAAATTGTCGTTGGATTATTACTTTCCTAATCCAACTTGAAATCTGAATCGATGGAAAATTCTGGGCCGCACATAACTTTGAGGCTCTATTCTTCAATCGTAGAGATGCTTCAAGCTTAGAGATATTTCGCAAACTAATCAGTGGGGCCAATCATTTTCTCAGGTACCACATACTGGTGGAACTCTTCCTCTGTTAGAACTCCGAGCTTCAATGCAGCATCCTGAAATGTTCCAAGACACAAAAATTCAATGTTTACCAGCTTCCTCTTTTGTAAAAGACAAGGTTGCTCATTAGCCAAAGTCATCAGCGGTACCCTTGACTTACTGACATCTCTGCTTATAAAATGCGTTGAATTTTTTTGTCGGGAAAGTAACATCATAGGTGATAAATTACCACGAATCCAAGGGAGATAGAATGTACAGTTAAGAAGAAAAACTTTTCCAAAGGAGATTGTTGGTCAGAAAAATAATACACACCTTCAAAGTAGTTCCCTCTTTGTGTGCTTTCTTGGCAACAGCTGCAGCATTGTCATAGCCAATTTTCTGAAATGAAGAGAACAGGTCAGTACCAGAAGCCATATGCATTAAACATCAAAGAATGCAAGGAGGTGAACAATAACTTACAGGGTTCAAAGCTGTCACGAGCATAAGTGACTGCAAATACAAACAGAAATACATTAAGGGACATATACCAAAAAAATCTGCCAGTGGCAAAATATGTTAAGACATTAATACAATGAAATTACCTCATTTAGCAACTTTGAAATTCTATCCGTGTTGGCTTGGATTCCCCTAACACAGTTCTTTTCAAAAGAAGCAGATGCATCCCCCAGCAATCTCAATGACTAGAAGCAAAAAAAAATTAAATAAGTATAAACTATAAACTTTAAATAACAGGAGATACACAAGAACCTGACATATTAACAATTAACAAGTAAAACAATATCCCCAACTTGTGTGGGAGGATAAGGTAATAAAGGGCATGGGCACAGATAAAAGCTTCGCTATGCACCACAGTAACTTCTCAGCAGAAAATATTTTTCTTGAAAAAACAAAGGCTTTACCTCCTCCTTCAATCAAATGCATGAAATGCCCAGATCGACACTGACATATTCTACAATCCATTTCCCACAGTGCCAATAACCCTCTACAATGTATCCAAAATTGGAAATCCTGATTTATAAAGTCTCAAAACTTTTGCTTTCAGATCTGTTTATGGGCCAGCAACAGGATTCTCTCATTCTCTGTTCCCTCAGCAAATGGAGATGAGGTTTGACCATTAAGGGCATGTTTCTTTGAGGGTATTCATCAAAGAGAAAGGGAATCAAGACCCTGATTCCCTTTGATTTTGTTTGCAAGACATTTTTTCCCTTTCACCTCCCCATTCCCCCAAAGTCATCAAAATCCATTCCCTGCCCCCCTCCCTCTTTTGGATTTTCTTTCCCTAACTACCACACGACCACCATGCCCCCACCCTAATGTAACCCCCACCACCAAGAAAACCACCTACCTCATCACCTCCCTTCACCGGAATGGCCATCCTCTCGCCGGCACGCCATCTACCACCACCAGTACCTGCCTCCATCCCTCGAAACTCCTCTGGCCACCCCTCAAAACCCCATCAGCCACCCTCAAAAACCATCGAAACTCCTCCGCCACCCCTCGAAAACCTGTCTAACCCCTCGAAACTCCTCTCCGCCACCCCTCGAAACTCCTGTGCCACCCCTCAACCCACGACATCAGCTTTTTTTTTATTGAAGATTGGTGGTTGTGGCCTTGTGGGCAGCGCTATTGAACGAGAGGGAGAGATGGTGTGGCATTGTTGAACGGGGAGATGGTGCAACAGAGCGGCGGTGGCACGACAATGAGAAGAGAGAGGAGAGCTAAGAAGAGGATAGTGAGGAGAGAGAAGAGTTGCAAGTAGCGAGGAGAGAGAGAGAGAGAGAGAGAGAGAGAGAGAGAGAGAGAGAGCGGAGGAGTTTTGATGAAAGAAATATACAAACATTACCAAACACAATCCCACAACAAAGGTAATTTCGTTTGTTTCCTTTCCTAACCATTCGTTGATTCCTTTCCTTTCCTTACCACTGAACCAAATGGCTCCTAACGTCTAGTCATTGATTCCAGAATTAGAAATTTGATGGTTTATATCAACCCCCTAACGGTTGCATCTTGGTGATTGAAGCCAAAAGTCGGGTAGAGGAGGTGGGTAGAGACAACACTAGCGATTGAGAGCTATCTTGTGCTCAGAATTCATGAGCATTGTTTGGAGTAGCTGGTAGAACAAACAGTTACATTAGTATCCATTGTTACTGTCTGATTGAGATGGATAAGGCATCTAAAATTGTTGTATAAAAAGTTGGGACAGTTGTAGATGTCGGCAAGGAAGCATGGCTCTAAGTTTGAAACTTTTGAAAAGAAATAGGAAGCAGCTTTTGGAAAAGGTACTCTAAACCAATATGCATCTATTTTAACGAAACATATTCAGGAGAGGAAATTTTAAGTATAACAATATTAGTCAATTAGTAGTAACATGGAAAACAAGCTACAAAATTTATTATTACATTGTAATCTCTATAAAACAAAGAAAGAAGATAAAAATTTAAAAACAAGGCAAAGAGAATATGTTGAATATTGAAGAATTTTCATTGTTTTCTTGAAAGAGAAAGCTTTCGAGTCACTAACTAGATGACAATTTTACTAACCAATCCATCTCAATTAGGTGAAATTAAAAATTAATCACAAATATAGATCATAATTTTATAGTCATGGGATACGTACATGTAAGAGGGCATTGGCGATGAGGGGCTTGAAAACATTTAGCTCAAAATGACCATTTGACCCTCCAACGGTAACTGCTACATGGTTCCCTATTACCTGCAAGAGTAAACATCAAGAAGATCAATGTCAATGACGTCGCCAACCCAAAATTCATTCCCTTTGGAAAGCATTTGAGGCAGTCCTACCAACATACTTCCTCCGTTTCATTTTACTTGCAACAAACTTAAGTGGGTGGACTCCTAGGCAAAACTTTATTGTGAAAGAAAAATGAATAGGGAGAAGAAATGGGACCTATGACGAGAGAGAGATAGGAACATGTGGCTTGCAAAATAAGAAATAAAGCATTTGTTGAAATTTATTTGAAATTTTCATAATTAGTAAGTGTTATAAATTAAAATGAAACGGATGAAGTATATGATATGGCATACACAAGTCGTAACAATACACGAAAGTGTTAAAATTAAAATGAAACGGATGAAGTATATGATATGGCATACACAGTAACAATACCAGAGTGTTAAAATTAAAATGAAACGGATGAAGTATATGATATGGCATACACAAGTGTAACAATACACAGAAAGTGTTAAAAATTAAAATGAAACGGATGAAGTATATGATATGGCATACACAAGTGTAACAATACACAGAAGAAAAAATTAAAGAAAAAGATTATAATGCAATTTTTTTATCGTATAATAGAAACCAACACTTTATGCTTGGCCTCCAAAATAGTTTCTATCAAACTGATTGAGCCATGGTAGTTTTACCTGAGCACAGACCATCGTTAAAGCCTCACACTGTGTGGGATTAACCTTTCCCTGTAACAGATAAAGCAATATTCTTATTATCAACTATTAAGCAAACTAATAATTTTAGCTTAATAATGGATAATCATCTAAGGGAATGGAGATAGATCGAAAGAAAGAACACATGGATGAGGAATTTACAGGCATGATACTGCTTCCTGGTTCATTTTCAGGTAGAATTAGTTCACCGAGACCACATCGTGGACCACTGCAACGGGAAACCAAATTTTTAAAACAACAATCAATACATTTATTTATGTAATGTAATCAAATACTGGTTTGTCACGTGTACCATTCCTCTTACAAATAAATAAATAAAGAAAACTTAGGGGCTGTTTAGTTGAGTATTTTTTGATGATATGGAATGGTATTACATCCATTCCAATGTTTGGTTAGGCAATTTAAGGGCGGAGTGTGATACCCATGGGTTTTTATCTCCATTCCATACCCTTGATGACTCTCCTCCTATAAAGTTTGTAACTCCATTCCTAGCAAGTATCAAACCCTAGTTAAGGAAGTCCAAATACCATACCCGTCATTTGTGTTTACTGATGATTAAAGTCCAATCACCGTCCTTGTGCCGATGATCGAAGTCCTTTCTCGCAAAGTCTTTTCTTAATTTCTATCAAAAACACTACAAATCGCCAACCAAATTTCATTCCATTCTACTATTGTACTTGTTGATTATGTCAAGTGGTAGTCAATTAACAATACAAGTTCCGATTGAACTTTGCCTATGGTTGTCATTTGCCATTTACCAATGCTTCTTTTGTTTGTTCATTATTTTGCTTTGGCTTTGTTCTAGATTTTTCTTTTTCTTTCCTCTTCTAAGGGCATCTCCAGTGGTTGGCGACAAATTGGTGTAGCTTGTAATATTAACTAAAAAAATTTAGGCTACATTAACTTTAAGCTACAACATTCAATAATAAGTAGCTACAATACCTTGTAGCTTGATSACCATTCATTTTCTAAGAAAAATAAAATAAATTAATAAAAATATAAACTAATATAATAGAGTAGACACTTGTAATCCATTCATAGGTTGATCAATCTACTTTATTTTCAAGCTACCCTGCTCAATGAGCAGGGTACGGATGCTGCTTGTTTTTTCTCACCTCCAATGGTTAGCATGTTGCTACCTATTTTCTACAATTTGCAAGCAGGTCCTAAAAATCTACCATTGGAGATGCTCTAATAGTTTGATGGCCTTTTTTCGTATAAAACATACTTCAACATAAATTTGAGTACTTCCTCCGTCAACAAATGTTTGCAAACATTCTTTTGTACCTTATGTTGTATTTGCCTCTCTTTTTTAAGTTTTTAACAACTTTCAAATCCTTATATTTGGAGAGGGGAAAACCACAAAAAAAAAGGGCATGGAATCCATCAAAATCAAACCAATCAACATGAAATGATATAATATCCATTACAAGTTTGAACCAAACAATTTTGGATTGTTATAGGGATTTGAATCCATATCACTTTTCTATAGACCTCCATAACATTCCATTTTGATATTGAACCAAACGAGCCCTTATAGTTCACACCTCTCTCGTGATTCTTTCACATGGTAACAAATGTATAAAAGTTTTCCCTCCATTCGATTAAATAGAAAAACATACGACACAATATCAAATGAAAATGCAATTGATTGACATTGAATCAAACAAAAGAATAAGAGGTGAATTTGGAATAAAATCTTGTGGTTTTGCAATATTCCACTAAATCTCTCCTAACATTTTTTGTACATATTTTGACAACCAATAAAACCAATTTTTATATTATGCAAGCTTGATTCCCTTCACAATATACAGATATGGTTCCAATATCATTTAGCTCTCTCTTATAACAAGTTGAATTTAGGGTTTTGCATTTGGGATTTTTCTTTTGTGTATATGCTCAAGAAAAAGAAAGGTACTTAGATGCAAGAAGCATATGAACAAATTGTGATGGAGAAGGTACATTGTATATTTGTACACCATATAAGCTTCATTTATGTCCCACGTAGCTTTGTTTGGACATTTATGCCAACTGATGTGCTTTTGATTATTGCAATAGCTTTCTTATAATTCTACGTCCCTGACATTATACTTAAATCAATAACGGGTTCTTAACTCTCAAGAGTAAAGCACCAAACGTTGACTTGAATCTTCATTTCTCCCCATCTAATCCATATTAGTTATAGGTAGGCTATTCAAATACAATCATTTTTCATATTTTCCATTTGCTGTAGATTTTACTCACAAGTGTTCTTGCTATATGTTCTCCCTATACAATTTAGTTGATTGCCCCATTTGACTTTCTGTTACAACAAACAATAGATTAATTACTTGGAGGGGAAAAAAAAAAAAAAAAAAAAAAAAAAAAAAAAAAAGAGTTGCTTTCAATGAAATATATACCCTTGTTTGATTACCAAAGATTGCTGAGTTGTTTTTTGGGGAGGGGACAGATATGGATATTGGTGTTTTAGCTAGAATAATTATGTTGGCATGTTCAATAAGCTTAGATCATAAAGAGTGCAAAAAGTGCATTATAAATTAGTGCAGTAGCTTTCACTAGAACCAAGCATCATAAATTCTCTACTGATGACTAGGCTTGTCTTTACGATAAACTACCAAGAAAATTAGTTATCTCATAAATGTAATAACAAGTCCTATTCTTTAAGAATACATACCTTCCTAGAAATCGTATATCATTAGCAATCTTCATTAGAGAAGCAGCCACAGTGTTCAGAGCACCACTTGTTTCAACAAAAGCGTCATGTGCAGCCTAACAAAACATCAAATCAAAGGGAAACAACAAGATATTTAAAGTATAGCAAAACAAAATAACAAATACTGTAAGACACATCATTCAGAGATATTTAAATATTTAATTATTACTGACCAATGCTTCAAATTTATTTTCAGCAGTCACGAAAGGCAGGTTAGTCTCTTCAGCAACTGCTTGAGCAATCTTTACGTCAAACCTAAAGGATATTCAGAAGAAGACCAACAAATTAATTACACTGATAAAGTAAAAAATCAAATACTAACATCTCACTAAATAGCGATTGGACAAACATATTTCCTTTTTCTAGGTTGTTCTAAATTCCCCCTTTTTTTTTACGGGGGGTAGTTCTGACTTCTGAATTATTTGTACCACAAAATCTATACCTCATATATTAAAACCCTCCCCCAAACACACAAGTGACACATGGCATGATTGACATTCCTCCAAATTCTTCATTCTTGCTTTCTCACATCAACTTGCCAAGTGTCATTCTCCTAATAATTCCCTTTTTATTTCATTTTTGAGTTGTAGAGTAACCTCCTTCATCTTTTCATTTCCCCTCCTTCCCTTGATTACAATTACTCACACATTAATTACGTCTAATCTCACTTAATTTTCATTAGATTTTTAATTTTAAGCCATCTTTTCCATTTTCATATACAAAACTCTCAATTGTATGTGTCACTAATAGTTCCTTTTTCATTACGTCTCGTCTCGTCTCCTAATAGTGGCTTGTCACATCTTATGACATGAACCAAAATGATAATTTCGTGTGGGCGTTCCCTAATTTATGTGGATGACCTCTCGAAATAATCACTTTTGGTTCATGTTAGCCGACCCTTCATATGGGATTAAGGCTTTAATTGATTGATTGATTTTCCTTTTTCAAATACAAAACTCTCAATTGTATGTGTTCACCTAGGCCTTTTGTTTTTAAACTTGGTGACACTTGTCCAATTTGTAGATAAAGTTGGCATCCTTTGTAATAATATCCAATTTTGCAATATTTTTGTCAATATTGTTTTCATTTTTCTTTCTCATTAATTAGTTTTCAATACTATTAATATATTTTTCTAAATAAAATTTGTCAACAACAAAAACTATTTTGAGAATGACGCTTAAAATGAGAAGATGAAAAATAGCAATGTACGTAAAATTTGTTATATATATGCATTTTTTTTTTTTTATAATGTGAATGTGCATTATAGAAAATCAACTTAGAAGATCGACTTTTAAAGAAAAAGTGGAAAAAAAACATGTACCCATTTATGTTCAAATATATGCACATTAATGGCTTCCCATCTTCTCAATTGTTTTTTTTTCCTTATTTTTCCCACGTTTGGTTGTTTTATTTTTAATCTCATTCTATGCAATTCTTTTAAAATTATATAAAAGATAAAAGTTGAATTAAAAATACCGTCTGTGCTTTGCACGGGTAAAAAACTCGTTAACAATTAATCCCACCTCCTCATTCTTGTGGGCATCCGAGTGATCTGACTTTCCTTATTCCACCAGTCCGCCATCAACGTACCACCATTATCACAATCAGAGCTCCTCTGCCACTACTGGACTAGATCCGACCTACCCCTGCCCTCTCCCTTCCTATTGGTGGCTCAAATTGGATGCTAATGATGGTAGCAGAATGCGGTAGTTGCATGTATGAAAAGAGATAAAGGGGTTGGCCAAACTTAATGAATTCTGTCAAACTCACCTTATAGCCAGACTACTCTTGACATGTGCATCAACCACATATAATACCACTTAAAGTACAAAAGAAGAATTAGATAAACCATTTTTTACATCTTTCATATAAAAGAGAATTCCTTGGAAACATACGAGTAATATTAAACCTGTTTATCACACAGCATTGAGCATCTAGGTATAGTGGTACAACAGCACAATGATGTTCATTTGTTCATGAAAGATCTGCTATAATCATAGATAACACTTGGACAGATAAAAAAGCACTTTTGACAACTTATAATCATTTTGATAGAAAAATTAAAAATCAGGTAAAGGAAATGAGGCCTCCTATTGTTAATAAATTATTGGTACAGTAGTTCTTTTTAGTTTTTACTTGAAAAATGACTCCGTTATTTACAAGTCAAATCAGTTTTGTAAACAACTGTCTCATATATTCTTTTTTTGTTAAACACACCCTTTTTCTAAGCAATGCCTTGTAAGCTGTGACCACAGATAATGAGCAATGATCTTATCAGCACATACGATACACCAGTGACATAGTGTCACGTGTAAATATCACAACTTGGTTAATGTAGGAGTGCCAAATGTTTACTTTGACAAAGAAATCTATGAATATCCAGCAAACTCCAACATACGAAGTGCCCATATAACCTCTTACACAGAACATTTGGCTAGTAGTACCAATAAGGTTTATCACTTTATCCAACACAAAAAGAAGCTCAAAGGTGTTTGAGAGTTCTATACTCCAATGTAATTCAGTATAGCTGGAAGCTATGTCATGACACTGTTTGGATCACTTACCCTTTCTTTGTGTTTAAACCAGTTCCTACAGCAGTGCCTCCTTGTGCAAGCTGCAATAAGAGTAAAATTTAAATTTAAAAAAAAAGGCAATATGATTGCATAAGTTACAAAAGAGAAAGGTATGCTCCTACTTGATACATCCGAGGTAGAGTGCATAAAACTCTATCAATTCCATACTTGACCTGCAACCAGAACAAGAAAATTATGACCTAGGATAAAAATATAATGTCAAATTAATGACAAACTTTCAGATGTTTCCATTTTTGAAATCTCAAATACTGAACATTCCTTTTGACTCACATTGTGAGACTGCTTTATAATTGCAACACTTCCCTTTTATAAAATTACAATGAAGCCATTTTTATTTTATTTTTTGACGAGTGCAATGAAGCCATTATAAGAAAGCTTGATACTGTGAATTTAACGCCACTTATCAATTCATCTAACCTAATTAACACCTAAACTTGTCTACTTTTTAGCAGGGAACCGTTAACTTATTACTTTGTTCACCTATTTGCATGGGTTAAAATGCCTTCCAAGTTCCAATTTCTCTCCTTTTTCTCAAAATTGCGTCATTTCATTTAGTTACAACTAATTAGAAACTGAAGAAGTCTTAAATAAATGAAGTGACACCTGGTCATCAATGACTGCCTGGTAGAAAGTAACCAGATATGGCTATAGGGCAATCCAAATATCAATAAAGAACAGAACATAGACTTAATAATTTTACATAAGAATTCAGCAAATTAGCTCTTCAGTCTAAACCTGGCATGTTAGAAAAACATTCAAAATAAATCACATTACATTGGTCCAAAATGTAGACCTAATGGAGGGTAAATCTAAAATCTATAATATATACCCTGTTCCAAGTGACAACTCCATATTGTCCTTTTCTACCATGCCCAATTCAAGGAAATAAAACGAGGAGAGCGGCACTTAAGAGTAAGGATATCAATAAACTCACTTGTGTAGAATATCCACTGAACTCTTGACCAAGTGTCAAAGGTGTTGCATCTTGGGTATGAGTACGTCCAATCTTGATGATATCTTTAAATTCCTCAGACTGGGAAAAGCAAAAAACAGAAATTATAAACACATCACAAAAGGAGTATAAGACACCAAAGCACATTTAGTACTGAAAGAGTAAAATTTATGCAGATTGGACTACTCAGAGTCTCAGACAACATTTTTTATAAGCTGGCAAGCTAATTACATATTCTCAAGCCTTTAGCATACCAAGAGAGTAGTAGATAGAGAGGTTTCTCTTACGATAACAAAGTCAGACACACTTCAAGAGCATATCATTAAAAACAATAACAAAATTTTCTCAAAGCAAAGTGATGAATATTTTAGGAATTAAATTCTAAAAACAATAATTGAATATTTACAATCTTCAACCGGAACTTGCCATAAGATGAACGTTTATAAAAGACCAGACTCAACATGGCAAGGAGAAAGGAGTGCTTTGCCAACTTCACAGCCACACTAAACTAGCACACATTT
This sequence comes from Bassia scoparia, assembly GCA_008642245.1. Classification (NCBI taxonomy): domain Eukaryota; kingdom Viridiplantae; phylum Streptophyta; class Magnoliopsida; order Caryophyllales; family Amaranthaceae; genus Bassia; species Bassia scoparia. Next base: position 91,117 of record SNQN01000399.1, on the reverse strand, counting down.
AAAATCCAAAATATGTGTGGCTGTAAGTTGTGACTTCTTCCATTTCCCCACAAAGAAAAAGAACTAGGCTTCAGAGCTCTTCCATGCACAGAGATTCATCACATAAGAAATTAAAGGAATGTGCAAGTTGCATTCCACATCTACTGAGATTTCTGTGGATTGACATCTTTCTAAATATATACTTCCTCTGTTTTTTTTTTTTTTTTTTGCTCACTGAACTTTCAATAATAAGTTGTGATGCACCTGGTTCACCCACACACCAAGCAGACATATTTCAGGCGTAAGGACAAAGGAGACCACACTGACACTAATTCAGAGGTGATATGTGGCACCAAGGGAGATTAGTGGAGCAGGTAAAGGAGCAGAGTAAGCATCAGAGGCAGTACGAAGTAGTTGAGATCTTTTTGGGATTGTTGGTATTTAAGCTCTTTAGTCATAGTAAAAGGATCCAAAAAGTGTATGAAGCCATTGTGCTTGGGAGAGCTGGAACCCTTCGAATGTTTCCATTGTAATATAATTCTGCATGTTAATGAAACAAGCCCCAACATTCTACTCATTTCTATCATACCTTTATTCTGTTAGTTAATATTATTCTGAGTTCATTACAAGTTGGTATCAGAGCAAGCCGAATCCATGGCGCCGGCATCGCATTCGCAGCGGTTAGATGAAGTAGAGGAACAGTTGTCTGACCTGGAGAGCACGTGAGGATATGGTGAGTAAGGCAGTGGAGGCTGCAATTGGGGCCATGAGACAAGCCATATCCACCAGATTTCTGAAGCCAATGAGAAGTCCGCGCAACAACACAAAGAGGCGTCGTGTGGGCAACCGAGACTATGAGGGGAGGATTAACCGTCACCGGGAGCTCAAGAGAGGAATGGAGACGATCCGAGCCAGTCAACGCAAACTCAAGAGGCAGTGCAACCTGCACTGGAAGGCTACGAGCACCGGAGGTGGCCCACCACGGGGAGATGGGGGCACCAGGAGGCAGTCATTCACGGGATAACTCCTTGGGTGCGGAGACCCTCGCGGAGGTGAAGACCAGGAAGGGTTTTCACTGGTGGGGGAAGGTGGAAGTATCGGGCTTGAGATGCTACCTTCAATGGAGAGGATCCTGACGGGTGGATTTAGAGAGGGGAAAGGTATTTTGCGCTGCAACAATTGACGGAGGAAGAGAAGATGGAGTGTGCCGTGGTAACGCTGGAGGGAGGCACCGCCGCCGTCCTTGGGGAACGTGGGCTGAATGAAGTTAAAGCGTCTTGCGGCAAATTTCGGTAGCGAGCTCGGGGTCCTACACGAAAATGGTTGTCGACGGCTCAGACAACCACTATAACGGAGTACAATCAACGGTTCATTGACATGGCTGCTGTTAAGAGGATGTACCAGAAAGCATTATGTTGGCCCAGTATATTAGTAGGCTCAAGGATGAGGTCAAGGCTGAAATGAGAGTACTTGGGCCCAATAGTTTGGAGGAAGCTATGGAGTACTCTCTTAGGGTGGAGAGAGAAACCGGATCCAAGGGGGTAAGAAGGATGGCTGGACCAACCAAATTTGGGCCCAGCCTACTTGCAGTTAGGGGAGCCCAATCGTTCCAGTCCAACTCAGGGACCCAAACTAACTAGTACGAGGGTTGACCAAGGGAGCCAATGAAACAATTCCTTCACACTCAACATGCAAGCACAAACACACAATACTCATCCACCGACACTAGCAATGGGGGGTCCGGCGACTGTCGGAAAGAGAGGTACAAAAAAAAAGAGCAAGGACTCTGTTTTAAATGTATGGAAGTGGGAAGTGGGTCACATCTGTAGAAGGAAGGAGCTGATCGTTCTCATGAGGAAAACGAGGTCGCCGACGGTGAACCAGAAGGGTGGGGGATTCCGATCGAGCGACACGGCGGAGATAGAAGGTCAGATATCCTTGAATTCGGCAGTGGGAATATCTAACCCCAAAACCATGAAGTTGGAAGGGGAAGTTGATGGTAGCGAGTGGTGGTTATGGTGGACCCGGGGCCACCATAACTTCGTATCTCTGTCCGCCGTGGAGAGGCTAGGCCTGGAGATTGACGCGACAACAAGTTTCGGGGTATCTCTCGGAAATGGGGAGACCGTTGCGGGGAAGGGATTGTGCAGCAAGTCACCATTATTTAAAAGGGGGTTCGAAATTGGAGAGAACTTCCTTCCACTTCAACTCGGGAACTGTGACCTCATTTTGGGAATTGAATGGCTTGAGAAATTGGGTTCCATAATCACAAATTGGAAGACCCAAGTGATGAAGTTTTTGGTGAATGGGAAAACAGTAGAAATAAGGGGACCCTACCCTCACTTCCACTCAAGTATCCTTAAAGTCCATGCTCCGTACGATAAGAAAACAGCAAGGGGCCATGTTAGTCGAGTGCCAGCAGGTTGAGGTGGAATCCAGAGCAGAGGACGGTACGGGAGTTCTTAACGAGAGATCCGGCACAGTCCAGTCGGTTTTTTTGATCCTCAAGGGCTGCCACCACCAAGAGGGCATGAGCACGCCATATAGTCTTGAAGAGGGAACCGACCCAATTAGTGTCCGCCCTTACCGATACCCCCATTTCCAGAAAGATGAAATTGAGAGACTAATTAAAGAGATGCTGGAGGCAGGTATCATAAGGCCCTCGAATAGTCCTTTTTCGAGTCCCGTACTGTTGTGAAGAAGAAAGACGGATCGTGGCTTCTTGCGTCGACTATCGGGCCCTCAACAAAGCCACAGTTCCAGACAAATACCCAATACCCGTGATAGACGAGCTCCTAGATGAGTTGCACGGAGCCACCGTATTTACTAAGTTGGACTTGAAGCAGGGTATCATCAAATCCGGGTCAGAGATGAGGATGTGGAGAAGACAGCTTTTCGGACACACCAAGGACACTACGAATTTCTTGTAATGCCTTCGGATTAACCAACGCTCCCGCAACCTTTCAACGCTTATGAATGAGGTATTTCGCCCGTATTCGCCGATGTCGTTTTGGTATTTTTCAATGATATATTGATATATAGCCCGGATATTATGAGCATGTGAGGTTTGGGGTTGGTCTGTGAGAAGTTAGGGAGCATTTGTTATATTTTAATCAAAAGAAGTGTGAGTTCGGTCAAAGTAGAGTAGCCTACTTAGGACATGTCATATCCGGCGAAGGGGTTGCAGTCGACCAAGAGAAAGTGAAAGCCATGAAGGAGTGGCCCTACCCACAAACATTCGGGAGTTGAGAGGCTTTCTTGGCCTCACCGGTTATTACCGGAAATTCATTGCCGGGTATGCTCTCATAGCACAGCCATTAACGAATCAACTCCGGAAAGATAACTTTGGTGGACTGATCAAGCCACTGAGGCATTCGAAAGGTTGAAGAAAGCACTTACGAGACTCCGGTCTTATCATGCCCAATTTTCATGAGCCGTTTGTGTTGGAAACCGACGCCTAGAGCTACGGACTAGGGTTTGTCTTATGCAGCATCAAAGGCCCGTGGCATATTATAAGCCTCCTTGGAGTACGGGCCCAAAGTAAGTCGGTGTACGAGAAAGGAACTAATGGTTATTTGTCTCGCCGTCCAAAAATGGAACACTACCTTTTGGGGCGACGTTTCATAATCCGAACTGACCAACAGAGCTTAAGATATATCACAACAACAAGGAAATGGGAGCAGGCTACCAAAATGGATGAGTAAACTTATCGGGTTTGATTCGAGGTTCAATACAAACCGGGTTCGGCCAATAAGGTGGTTGCGCTTTATCAAGAAGACTAACGGGCCGGTTGAATTAGGGGTGCAGAACACTTGGGCTTGATTGAACTAAAGGCCCTCATTACTACTATTGAGATTGGGAGCAGATTACAGCCGAGACTAACAAGGATCCTTTTTTTGAGGTCTGTGATTGAGAACATAGCTCAAGGAGTTGAGGTGAAGGGATTTATGGTCAGAGATGGGAAGTTGCTGTACAAATGAAAGGGTGGTGGTACCCGAAATTCTCCCTTTCCATATTATTGAGAGAATATCAGACTCTCCCACTGGTGGTCATGCGGGAGAGGTCAAGACTTATTTGAGGCTCATTTCGGATTGGTTTTGGCAAGGAATGCGCAAGGATGTCACTGGAGCATGTGCGGCAATGTGAGGTATGTCAACGATCTAAACTTCTCATTACACCTCGCTGGGTTGTACAACCAATTGAGGTCCCCACGGCTGTGTGGGAGAATATTAGTCTTGACTTGTGGAAGGCTTGCCCAAGTCGAAGGATTTAGTGCGATATTGGTGGTGTGGATCGTTTCTCCAAATATGCGCATTTCTTGCACTCAAACACCCTTATTCGGCTCTAAGTAGCTGAAATGTTTGTCAAGGAAGTGGTCAAGTTTGCACGGGTTTATCTACATATGATATGATCGAGATAGAGATTTTTTTGAGCACCTTTTGGAAGGAGTATTTCGAGTACATGGCACGGAGCTACGCCGCAGCACTGCTATCATCCGCAAACCGATGGGCAAACGAAATCGTGAACAAAAGTCTTGAAACTTACCTTCGTTGCTTCACTTCGGCTCACTAAGGCTTGGGTACAGTGGCTGCCTTGGGCAGAGTATTCCTAACAACTTCACACACACTTTCTCTCAAGGGTTCCCCGTTCAAGGTGGTGTATGGGCGTGACCCTCCTAAGGTAATTCGCATGAATCGTGGGAGTACACCAGTAGACTCATTGGAGGAGTCACTCAAGGAAAGGGATGGTGTGCTCGATGAACTGCGGGTGACACTTTGAGGCTCAGCAAAGGATTAAATTCTATGCGGATCAAAAAGGCGAGATGTGGAATCGAGGTGGGAGACAAGTCTATCTTCGTTTACAACCATATAGGCAAGAGAACCTTGGCCAAGAGACCAATAGAAGTTGTCAGCTCGTTTTTATGGTCCTTACAAGGGTGTTGGCGGTAGGAAAGGTGGCTTACCGTTTAGATCTCCCTGCTCGTGCAAACTACACCTGTGTTTCACGTTTCTCAGTTGAAGCAGGCCATTGGGAGTCACTCAGTTTCCGCCACTATACCTCCACTCTCTGCTGACTTGGAATTGTTAGTGGTCAGCCCGAGGAGCTCCTGGAGTGGCGTTTAAGGAAAGGCAGGTTGGAGGTTTTGCTTAAGTGGGAGGGGCTGCCCATATTTGAGGCCACTTGGGAGGCAGCAGCTGACATCCAAGTTTGATTCCCAATTCCACCTTGAGGACAAGGTCCCTTCAAGGGGGAGGGATGTGATGCACCTGGTTCACCCACACACCAAGCAGACATATTTCAGGCGTAAGGACAAAGGAGAACACTGACACTAATTCAGAGGTGAGTAGTGGCACCAAGGGAGATAGTGGCAGCAGGGTAAAAGGAGCAGAGTAAGCATCAGAGGCAGTACGAAGTAGTTGAGATCTATTTAGGGATTGTGGTATTTAAGCTTGCTTTAGTCATAGTAAAAGGCATCCAAAAAGTGTATTGGCCATGTGGCTGGGAGAGCTGGAAACCTCTCGAATGTTTCCATTGTAATATAATTCTGCCAATGGGTTAATGAAACAAGCTCCAACATTCTACTCATTTCTATCACTACCTTATTCTGTTAGTTAATATTTTCTGAGTTCATTACATAAGTTTATAATTACTTGCTAGTTGCTACACTTTTATCATCTTGGGCAGTAAAATCTTTCTATCTCTCTCCTCTCACAAGGGTCCCCTTTTTCTTCCTCTCCATTGCTTTTGTCTCCAAAAATTACCTAGGAGTCTGAGAAACGAGAATTGCAGAGCAAAAATAAAAACGGAGGAAGTAAATCTCTTCAAATTGCCATGGGAAAGGAGGGGGTGGGGGTTGATGATGTTGGATTTGTAAGTGCTCTTTTTTTAAACAATTGTGCTAAACAGTGGACTAACGAGAGACAATAACCAATGGATGGTAAGATAGTATGCCATAATTGCATTAACAAGTACTCAACAACATAAAAACCATGTCACTCACTTTAGCATGAAGTGAGGTATGTAAATTCTTCAATTTTGGTATAAATTTTGAATTCACTTCCATAGCTGCTGCAATGTGCATGACCTGACCAGCAAATAACAATTCAGTTTTAATACGAGTAAGAAGTTAAATGTTCCATGGAGAAAATATTAAAATAACCATCTCGGTTAAACACATCAACAATCTTGAAGTGGTATTTGACTATTTTTCTTACATTTCTCATAAAAGCTAAAGATGTAAAGTCTACAGCAACTATAGAAAGAACCAAAAAAAAAAAAGAAAAAAAAAAAGAAAGAAGGAAAGTACTCACAGTTGGGAATGTGTCATTAGAAGATTGTGACCTGTTTACGTGGTCATTTGGATGCACAAATTTGTCACCGCGCTTATGACCAAGGATTTCAGCTGCCCTATTTGCAATAACCTACATTTATCAAATTATTAACAACACACAGATTATACATAGAAGTCATGTACATCCATACAAAGAATATATGAAAGTAACAAAGCCCTTATAAAGCTTGCAAGAAGCACAAGCACCCTAACCTCATTTGCATTCATGTTGCTTTGTGTGCCACTACCAGTTTGCCATACTACCAGAGGAAAATGATCGTTTAATTTTCCCTCAGCCACTTCTTCGGCAGCCTGCATCACTGCTTTTCCTATTGTTGGGTCAAGGCCATAATCCATATTCACCTGAATTGATTCACCATCAATTGATGAGCTAAACAAAGTTGCTGGCATACATGATGGATAAAACTTAAGATTTTTAAGTAACAACAATGATATGTAAAGATAACATATATCAATCTTCGAGAACTCATTGGAGAACTTGATGGAAGTACCACTACCAAGAAAAGAAAAGGAGGCATTCTGTGCAGTTATGACAGAAATAAATATGTTTACAAAAGTTCCACTGACCAAATGTTCTTTGCCAATATAATCTAAACAGAATGAAGAACTAAAGATACCTTTGCAGCACATTTCTTTAATATTCCAAATGCTCGGATTATAGGCTCAGGCATACGTTCACGCTCCCCGCCAATATCAAAGTTCTGCAATGATCTTTGAGTTTGAGCTCCCCACAACCTGAAATACCCAGTCAAAGCAATCATAAACATGGTCAGACTTCAATATAAGAATGTGATTAATTTTCAAGCAACAGCAAGTTCTTGCGTATATAATATAAAAGCTCACATAAAATCTTCTAACTGTTGCAATGGAAATATTACAACGAAACCAATAATTCCATTGCAACCCCAAAACTACACAACATTTGAAAATAACCCAATATATGGGAGGATATCTTTCCAAAAAGATCAAGTGACAACATAAGCTTATTAACTTGTCACGGGATCATGTAATATGCACTTCACCCGGCTGCAAATATTCCATATATACCCTCCAAATCTTGGTTGAGTGTAATGAATGGGTATTAGCAGGACAAGTGCAATTTTGGTAGTTTATAATAATTTAGTTACCAGGAGTTTGTAAAAGTTTCTAGAGTTTCCTAGCTTGAAATTCTCTATAAATATAGCTAAATGGGGAAAGAGACTCAGTCAAATTATGGATGAAGTGAGAATTCACTATGCGTTGCAAATTAGTCTAGGAGTCCACAGCTACTCCAAAGTTGCCCGTGTACTATTCCATTTGCAATACACTTCCATATCACTGCCTTTACTAGCCATTATTTCATTTTGCCCAATTAAAGTTAGCATTATTATTAGGGAATTTTTTAGAGACAACCTTATAAAAGTGTCATTTTGAGACAAACAACTTTATAAATATTTTTTGAGAGAAACAACCTTTAACCTTAGTTATTTTCTGAAACGAAATCTCACGCGAGTTTTTTGGCATTGACCAAGCGTTTTTAGACATTGACTTCGAGTTTTAAAATTGAAACATCGTTTAGACAATGAAGAAAGAATGATTAGTAACCAGTTATTAGCACGAATAAACATTTTACCTTAGTCAAACCTAGCATAGCAATAATAAGCATTTTACCTTAGTTAAAGACCTTTCAACCATCAACCGTATTTTTATACTCTAGACCATGAAACAAACCAGCCAATGATAGAAAGCTTGGTCACTGGAAAAATTGCTGGAGATTTCATCTCACAAAAGAGTAGTGGTCAAAGGTTGTTTCTCGCAACAATAATTTTATAAGGTTGTTTCTTACAAAATGATATTTTTTATAAAGTTTTTTCTGATAAATTTTCCTTTTATTAGTTAAGTGCCCTCATTGCTGCCAAGAAAATCAGTCTATTACATTGAGCTACTAGATATATCAGTCAATCTTGCAAGTTGTAAGAATCGATCAAGCCTTTGATTTTTCCAACTATAATTTGATGTTGTCAAGCTTAATTAAGACAAAACCTTACTAACTTATTTAGTTTATTGGTCTACTTTTCTTAAACACTATGTGTAGAAGAAATGAAAGAAAAGGAAGAGAAGAGAAAAGGAAAGGGTCAACTTCTCTTGTTTGGGAAAAGGTATGGAAAAAGGAAAGGGATGAAGAGGGAGGGATCCATTTTCCCTCCCTCCAAATCTCTCCCCTCCCTTTCTATTCCCTTGCCCTCTCGCTTTCCCCTTGCTTTCCTTTTTCCTTTTCTATCAGAACATAGTGTAGGTCATTTTTAAAAAAAAATTGTTCTTAAATATTAGATTTGGAATTGGGCTTTAGCATTTAGGATCTTTTCCACTCTTATATCCTTGCTTTGGTTCTTGGAGTCATAGACTAATAGGGAAAGGGAGAGGATGCTGTGGTGGTGGAGGGAAAAGAGGTGGTAGAGGTGATCCTTTAGGAGGACCAAACGTTGCTAGAATGCTAGGGAGAAAATGGAAGAAATAGAAAGGGAAAATAATTGAAACCTTTGTACCTAAACAAGAACCACTCAAGCGGATAAATAGATAAGAAGACGTCCATCACAGTTTGGATTACATTACAAAGATTCATTGCTGGCATTACAATCAAAAGAAAAACCATAATTGCGATTAATCATGTAAAATATTCCTATATCTTAGTTAATTGAAGAGCTAGTCCTTTCTCTTATCTATCTTGTTTTCATTGTGCCATCTGCCATCTAACATTTAAACAAGCAATACATTCCATTTCAACCTTTTCTTAAGCCACAAAAATACTTACAATTTACACATATTTAGAACAACAAAACAACCCTTCAACCACATGATTCACATCCACTCCGTCCCATGATCTACTGTCGCATACACAACTTTATTACAATTGAGAATTCATAGTATCCAATCATCCTTAGACTAACAACACAAGTAAAAACATACTCCGTAATATGCAATTTGACCAAACTAAAGAATGAGAGAGGAGACAAACTTGTCTGACGGGACATGGATGGGGCCGAAAGTGTCACGTTCTTCGCGAAATGACGAAGAGTAGAATCTCAACCAAGCTGAACGCAGTGCCGCAGCCTTGGTTGGCGTTGATCCGTTTGAAAGACGACGAGTTGCAATGTACATCGACATCCTTCAATAATTACATCATTCAAAGATCAAAACCACTCATAAATTGATAATATAATAAATCAGAATTACTTGCAACTAAGTGATGAGTTGATATATTATTCGCAGTTTGATTAGATCAAAACAGAAGTAAAATTGATCGGACAGAAAGTGCAATTAACATCATCATCATCCTTCAAAACCACATTCGATTCAGGAATTTACAAAACGGAATTAGTATATCAATAACTAATAAGTTAGTGACTGTTTGATTAGATAAAATCAGCATAAAAAATGATGAATGAGAGTGCAGTATCATCGACATTTTTCATGAATCAACATTCAAATCTATTACTATATTTAATAACAGGGTTTTTGCATACAATGATGACACATGGCAGTTCCATACTATTTTCATTTAATTAATTTTTTTTAAAATACCATTTATTAGATGAACAGATGCCATATGCTAATATGGGAATAGGTAGTTTCAAAGGGAAAAAATAATAATAATTAACATAGTAATCAGTTAATATTCCCATCCAGAAAATGGTTACTTGGTTTGAATGTGTCCGCTATTCCATTGAGTCCAGTCCCTAAGTCAATATATATAGTTTTATTTCATTGTTGGTCTTCAAATTCAGCCCTAATAACATAAATAATTCTGCCCCAAAATCACCCAAAACCAAACAACAATATAGAACCTCCCAACAAATAGAGAAATTGACAAACAGACTCAAAATAAAATCCAACAAAACTCCAGAAAAATAATCCAAACAAAAAAAAATGAAAAATGGAACAAAATTAAAAAACGGGGAAGAAAGAGGAGAGAGTAGAAGAATACCTTAAAAAGCGAAACCCTAAGAATGATATTAAGATCGAGCAACCATACAGCAGTGCAATGCAACAATACCAGCAGCAGCGCAACACCAGAGACGCGTCCGTCGAGCTGAGTGAAGGGCAACGCCGATCAGAAGCGGAGAGGAAAGAGAAAGTTGTATTGATTGTGAATTGTGACTTTTTTTGGTTTACATTAGACTACTCTGTATTAGATTAGAATTATGTTAATTGGCTTCTTAATGTTTGGCCCAAAACGGTAACATATCAAAAAAAACAAAAAAAAAAAAAAAAAAATCTCTAAACGGTTATATGGTTGAGATGTCCAACTCGGACACTGACCTGTTAATTTAGCGGGTTGTACGTGTATTACTACTTTTTATAACTCACGTGTTCAACGATTAATGTTTTTAATGAATGTTAAAATTATGGAAATTTTCTATTATACCTCTGAGGTTATGCTTAATGGTTGATAGTTGATGTATCTTAAGGTTTTTAAAATTACCCCATATACTTATGAGATTAGGGTTAATAACTCAATACCCATGACTATACGATCGTTAAGTTTCCGTAATTAACCTTAATGCTTCTTTTTTAAATTTTAACCAAAAAAAAACTTTATTAATACTTTTTCTGCTTCTGTTTCCTCCACCGTTCTCCCTCCTTCATTGCTACATTTTTTCTTTTTTCAACTAATCTTCTTTATTTAAACATCAACAACAAATTAGAAACAACGACATACAATTAATTTCGAACACAATAACAACGAATTGCCACCACCAACAAAAATAATCGACTTTGAACGAAGTCGAGTTTAAACAACAACAAGAACAACAATTTGTTCAAATTCGAATTGATCAAGTCAAAAAACACACACACAATTCAAATTTTGTTGGTTGAATTAGTATCAAGAACAATACGAATTAAGTTAGTTTTTCTATTTCTCGCTGTGGGTGTGGTTCATGCGCGTGGCAGTGAGCCGTTGTGCTCACAGACGGCACGAGAGTCGCGTGGTTGGTGGTCTGGTTATGTGTGTTGTGTTCGAAACTAGGCTGGTCGTTGGTTGGTTGTGGGTTCGTTTGAATGTGTGTATTCATTTGCTCAAAAAAATATTCGAACACAAAAGCTCCATTTTTCCCGATTATTTTTGTCTTTTTCTTTGCGTACTGCCATTTTGTTATTATTGATCAAATTCGTTATTTTTCTTCAAAATTTAATTATTTTAGTTGTCGTTCGAATTTATCTATGTTCTTTGTTTTATTGTTTGAATTGAAGTGTATATACTCAGTTCAAAATTAATTGTTTTGTGTGTTTGAATATGTGTAGTTCAAATTTTTTGTTGTTGTTATTGAGGGACTTGAGGAAATTAAAGAAGGCAGAAAGATAAGAAGGAGGAGAGAAAAAGAGCAAGTAAGAGAAGTGAAACTATGAATTATTTTAATGTTACTTATTTTTTAATAGTTATAATCTATAAGGTTAATTGATTAGTTTTAAGGGTTAAATATTTAATTTGTTAAACTTAATGGTTGAAATGGATGAAATCTAACGGAACCCTAACATCCGTTAATATTAAAGGTATTTCAGCTATTAACCACTAACCTCAAGGATACATGGAGGTAATTCAAAAACCTTAGTGTTACATCAGCTATTAGGCCTAATCTCTGGGTATTTGGAAAATTTCTCTTGAAAATTAAGGATTATGTTATATGAGTTCTTAGGTTATGAATAAAAATTAATACACTTTTTTTAAAGAGTAAAATTAATACACTCTATAAATGGAAACAATTAAAAGAAAACAATTTAAATCACACAATTATCAAGTAATAAAAGTTTATTGAAAATTCTTTCCATTTTAATACCTTAATTGGTAATCTATTTATTTAATAAAATATTTAATGTTTGGTGTTTTCATTAGGTTAGTTACAAATAACACATGTTATTTTAAATAATTTGATATCATAATAAATTTAAATATATTATATTATACCACTATCTAATTTTTATCTTGAACTACATAATTGTTATGTCATAATTTTTTTTTTAAGATTTAAATTATCAAATTAATATAATACATAGTTAAAAAAATGTTTTATATAAAATTTTATTATTTTAATTTATATGATGTTATCAAATGTATGAAAACCATAAATTTTGTGCAATGGTAACATACTGAATTTAATTAAAATAACTTTGGTTTGTTGACAAAAAAATAATTTGTAGGGTGAATCATTACAAATTAATTTTACTTATATGATATGTATTAAAAGACGTGTTAATTCAAAGTATTGCCCGGGTCAAAATACTAGTTCACTTTTACATTGATAATTAAAAAATTAGAATCACTTTGATAATGTAATTTGATGACACAATTAGATGAATTAGAATAAAGATTGAAGAACAAAAATGAAGAGGCATTTTACCTTAGGCTCCCATTGCTCAGCAGTAGCAGTAAAGAGAAATGAAGAGAAAGAAAAACAAGGAGAAAGATGGGCTGCCGGCTGACTGCGAAGCTATTTTAAAACAATCCCGTGAAGTTGTTCGCAAATTCTATTATGGTGTCTCACGATCATGGTCCTCATCATGGTCCCGGGTAAATGTTCATTTCGAAACTAGAAATGTTCATCTCAACATGTAAAATATTCTTTTTCAAATGTAAATGTTCATATCAGAAAATGAACACTTTATTTTCGAAATGAACATTTCTAGTTTCGGAAATGAACATTTGTCCGAGACCACTGCCCAAGACCATAATAGACCTATTGGAATTTGTTTGCCAAAATATCGAGGGTTAAATAAGTCCTTACAGCCCAACTTTTGTAACTGGCATTCTCTTGCATCCGTTCCAGGGAGGTTGTTCCAGATATTATTATTGATTTTTGATGCTGTTTTTGTACTTGTGTTAGTCTGTCTTTCCTCCAAAATCTTACATGGTGATATGTGTTTGATTCTCTTGCTAATGTCATTTAATCTCTTGTTGTAGTTTGAGTACACACAAAAATGACCTTTTCTGAAACATAATGACACAAGTAGATGGAAATAAATCTTACAATAGTAAAAGGGAGGATCAAGGTTACTGTTCATCATGAACAATGCTCGGACACCCTTACCCCTTCACTTTCAGTTAATTACACCAATGCCACAAAAGTCAAAAATACATAATATGCCATAATGATACTGATACAATACTCATTTATTTCGATCACTCCCAAAATACTTCCCCATTATTTTAGTAGCCATTTCTCCCAACGTTTTCCTCCTCCATATTCCCGACGTTTTTGTAGTGTTATCGCCGTCGCCGTTCATGGTGGCCTGCATCTACCCATGGACGTCAACGGGTCTCAAGAGGTGTTTGGTCGCCATTTTGATTGTTTTTGATTTGGTTCCAAATGTTCAGCAATGGCGCTGGTACAATCTAACGATTTCACAAAGATCGAGAAAATAGAGAATCCATCATTTGTCAATTCATCATCGATTGGCCGCAAGCAGCGAAGATGTTGTCACTGCATGCTTTCAACGACCAAGCAGCACATGATTTTCAGCAAACAACCAGCCACCCCACATATTCGTCGATGCCAAATACCCGAAAGGAGCATCCATTGATAAGATTGAAGTAGGTCCTTAAAGAAAGGCTCTGTTTCGGTCATCGAAATGACGTGCTCTGCTTGTGCTGGCTCCGTCGAGAAAGCCATCAAGCGCCTTCCCGGATTCGAGAAGCTATTGTATGAGTTTGAATAAACAGGCTCAAGTATCTTTTACCCTCTTTTGTCAATGTAAGTGTTTTCTTTCTTCCAATTTTAATAGTGTTTGATTTTGCTGGGAAATTATTGATTTTGGTTTCTTAGTGTTTGGGAGATTTTTTGGGTTTAGATTAATAAGGGTTAAAATTTGAAATTTTGCTGTTGAAGGAAACAGCGTTGCTTATCCTTACCACAAAAAAATGATTGATTATGATGGGTTTTTGTCATTTTGTGTAATTGATTCATAGGAGCTTTCAAGGGTTTGAACGAGATTTCTAGGGTTTATAGTTGCAGTGGATATTGATTTAAATGAAAAAAAAATAGTCATTTGCTTAATTTGCACAGAATTGCTATTGATGATTGAATCATCCACTGTTTATTTCCTTTTTTTTTAATTCATCTCTATTTTTGTTTCTGAAAGTTTGAAAGGTCTAACTTAGAAAGAAAGAAGCTTTTCCATTGTTGTACAATGATGGGTTTCGGAATCAAAATTTTAAAAGTTAAAATGTTAGAGGGAAATTCTGCTTTGGATGTAACATGGACTACTGATTATATGTGGGGAAATTTATGACTGAGAGGTACTAACAAAGTTACGAGCTCGCGTTAACTTTACCAAGTAACTCAGATCAAATTATGCCGGATCTTTATAGTCAGAAAATCTCCTCAAATTATATTACTAGCTCTTACATTATTATTAGATGCTAATCAGTTAAGTGCAAATTTTTTTATAGGAGGAAAATATCCGCGAAACCATTGAGGATGTTGGCTTTGAGGCCTCTTTGATTGAAGAGGAGATCAGTGATGGTACTAATCAAGTATGTCGGGTACATATAAAGGGGATGACTTGCACCACTTGTGCAAATTCGGTCGAAGCCAGCCTCCTTGGAGTACATGGTGTAAGGAAGGCTCAAGTGGCTTTAGCTACTGAAGAAGCGGRAATAAACTATGATCCTAAACTGGTTAGTTACGATGAGCTTCTTAAAGCTGTARAAGATAGTGGGTTTGAAGYTGTGCTTATTAGCACRGGAGAAGATAGAAGCAAGGTGCACCTAAAGGTGGACGGTGCATCAAGCTATGATGATTCTTGGAACAAGATTGAAAGTTCACTCAAGGAACTTCAAGGTGTCAACAAAATGAATATAGTTGTAGCTACTACCTATCATAAACATCCAAGCTACTGTCAACAAAATGAATATAGTTTTATACTGAAATGCTTCATTGACAACTTCTTGTTCAATTTGAAAGTCAAAAATATTTCTTCACTTCGAATATTGTAATTCGAAAAAAGAAAAAAAGACGTTTTGCGATAAGCAAACATTGGTTAAAACATTAACTTATATTTTAAGCACAAATTAAAGTGGACCACGGCGCGCGTGCGCGCGCCGGGGCACACTAGTGGTGTTAAAAACCCCAATTTCAAAACACAATATTCAAATGCTTCAATTACAAGATCAAGCAACATATAAATAATAACAAAGCAGTTAAATTCACAAACAAACATACAATCCAAACATTCCAACTCAAAAGAATCAAAAATAATTGAACAAACAAGTACATAAACAAGATGATAAATGCCATAATCGACAACGACAACAAAACGAAAATAGATTTAACCTTCAACGATATCGTCACCATCACCAAGATCGACAACTAAGAAGCACTCGTCCATTGAATTCGAGTTTAAAGGTAGAAGAGGAAAGAGGTTAGCAAAAGCATAAGCCTCAAATGGAGAAGAACCTCGAAAAGGAGAACAAGGAAACTAGTCCACCTACTGCTTCTCACCACAGTTAGTTAACAGTCAACGTTCAAAACCAAACGGCAAAAGTAACTTCAACTTAACGAGTACTCACGCGGAAGTTATAAAAAATTATTCAATATTACAGCTATGCCATTGGATTTATGACTTTAGCGTATCTTTGGGATTGCCTTAGTATTATGCGGCTGGCTGCCTCACTTTTACGAATTTTTAAAAGCCAAAGTGTTAGAGGGTATAAAGACAAATTTTGGTGAATTGATGAGGTCTATTGATGGATATTTTAATAATTTAAGTGGGTGCAAAAAAGAGAGAACATGGATTAAAGTAAGTGTATTAATGAATATTTTAATAAAGTAAGTGGGAAAATTATATGATCCCCACAAAAAAGAGTAATTGAAGAGAGATTAATGTACATTTTAAGTGTGGTCCCCAATCCAAAAAAAAAGGTGCAATAATGGAGCTAAGTTAGTCAATCAAGGTGTCTCGCCAAGATTCGAGTCAAGACAAGATGATTAAGAGCTGTTATATAGAGTTTTTTTATGAAATAAAACATCTTAGGGTTTTTCTATGAAATACACCTATACTTTTCCAATTTCTACAAAATAAACCCACTTAATTTTTTGTCTACACAATAAACCTGTGTTATAGTTTTATTGCACGAACTAACATTAATGAATGCTATTTATGATTTCTGGTTAAAGTTAACCATAGTGTGGTTAATTGCATTTAAAAAAAATAAAAAAAGATTGACTTTCCTATTTTAATGCATAATGATAAAAAAACGGTTCAATTTCCTCCCTTATTGCACTGTTCTGTCTTCTCTTCCTTTCATTTCTCTGAACTTCATTCCAAAATTCTGGGTTCTTTTTTTTCAAAGCTTTATCAATTGCATGCTCTCATTTTTTTTTTTCATTGCTGTGATTTTTGAAGTGGGGAGTTAATCTGTTGTCAAAAAATAAAGGGTTCTTTTTTTTCAATATGTTACAATATGTTTCAATTCACAAGAAATTAAACTTAAATGTCTATTCTAAAAAAAAAAATGTTACTCACAAAAAATATGATTTAGGTTCTATTCTTTTGGGCTAAATTACGTTGAACTGAACTGAAGTTAGCTTAACACCTTAACTGAACAGAAGAGGGTTGAAGTACGTTGAATTGAACTAAAATGAGACGAAGTAACTGAAATAAAAGTGAAGTGAAATGAATTGAATTAAACTAAGGTAGTGTTTGGGAACACAGATTTCATTTCATTTTTTATAATTCAATTCTACAAATTGAAATCATGAATTTCAATTCCAATTCCTCAAACTCGTTTGTAAAACAAAGAATTGAATTCCAATATTTGAAATCCATGTACAAGTACTTATTTGGAAAACATTGTTTATAGTCAATTTAATTAAGCATACTGAGAAATTAGCCGTAATGTGTTGTTATGTTTATTGATCAAACCAACGATATATATGTATTACATTCCCTAAAAACAAGGATATCCTAGGAAAATGTTAAATTTATTTATTAATCTCTCATGTCATGTTGAGATCTTGTTTATTAATAAGGGAAAAATTTAAATCTTAGAAACAGTCGTATCCTACCAAAAAAATAATATTAGGATGGTTCATTGTAATTTCATAGAGCTTTAGTTTGAACGAATTTCATATATTGCAGTCTTTATATATTTAAATAAAAAAATATCATTCTAATTTGTCACAAATTCATATTAGATAACATCCACTATCCTTTTTTTAATTCATCCTCATGTTTTGTTTCTGAAAGTTAAAGTCAACTAAAAAAACTTTCCTTGTACAGATGGTTTCTGAATCAAATTTAAATAAATAAGAAATTCGCTGAATGAAAGCTACATATGGAAATATCTGAAGAAGTATAAACAGTACAGAGCCCGTTAACTTCCCAATAACTCAGATCAAATTATCCGTCATTATACCAGAAAATCTCCTCCAAATTGACTTACTACGTTATTATTAGATGCTAATCATTAAGTGCAAATTTTTAAAGAAAAATCGACACCATAGATTGGCTTCTTGATTAAGATATACAGGATTCAATCAAGTATAATAAAATGACTGCCCTGTGAAATTCGCAAGCACCTCCTTGGACAGTAGAACTCAACTTATATAAAGCGAATAAAATACCAACTTGTTAACGAGATTCTTTAACTGTAAAAATATGTGGTAACTGTTATACACGGGAAATGAGCAGCTAATGGACGCGCTACCATATGCATTTGACAAATTTGAAGTTCACCAAGAACTCAAGTGCACAAATGATATATGTACACTACACCATAAATACTACCAAAACATAATATAGTTTATTATGAATCATAAACTTTATATAAATTTTATTATTTTAATTTATTTATGATGTTATCAAATGTATGAAACCATAAATTTTGTGCAATGTAAGCATACTTGAATTTAATTAAATAACTTTTGGTTTTTGACAAAAAAATAATTTGTAGGGTGAATCATTACAAATTAATTTTTTTACTTATATGATATGTATTAAAAGACGTGTTAATTCAAAGTATTGCCCGGGTCAAAATACTAGTTCACTTTTACATTGATAATTAAAAAATTAGAATCACTTGATAAGTGTATTTGATGACAAATTAGATGAAATTAGAATAAAGATTGATGAACAAAAATGAAGAGGCATTTTACCTTAGGTCCGAATTGCAGCAGTAGCAGTAAAGAGAAATGAAGAGAAAGAAACAAGGAGAAAGATGGGCTGCCGGCTGACTGCGAAGCTATTTTAAAACAATCCCGTGAAGTTGTTCGCAAATTCTATTATGGTGTCTCACGATCATGGTCCTCATCATGGTCCCGGGTAAATGTTCATTTTCGAAACTAGAAATGTTCATCTCAACATGTAAAATATTCTTTTTCAAATGTAAATGTTCATATCAGAAAATGAACACTTGTATTTTCGAAATGAACATTTCTAGTTTCGGAAATGAACATTTGTCCGAGACCACATGGTCCCAAGACCATAATAGACCTATTGGAATTTGTTTGCCAAACATATCGAGGGTTAAATAAGTCCTTACAGCCCAACTTTTGTAACTGGCATTTCTTGCATCCGTTATCCAGGGAGGTTGTTCCAGATATTATTATTGATTTTTGATGCTGTTTTTTACTTGTGTAGTCTGTCTTTCCTCCAAAATCTTACATTGGTGATATGTGTTTGATTCTCTTGCTAATGTCATTTAATCTGTTGTTGTAGTTTGAGTACACACAAAAATTGACCTTTCCTGAACAAGTAATGACACAAGTAGATGAAATAAATCTTAACAATAGTAAAAGGGAGGATCCAAGGTTACTGTTCATATGAACAATGCTCGGACACCCTTACCCCTTCACTTTTCAGTTAATTACACCAATGCCACAAAAGTCAAAAATACATAATATGCCATAATGATACTGTACAATACTCATTTATTTCGATCACTCCCAAAATCTTCCCCATTATTTTAGTAGCCATTTCTCCCAACGTTTTCTTCCTCCAATTCCCGACGTTTTTTGTTAGTCGTTATCGCCGTCGCCGTTCATGGTGGCCGCATGCTACCCATGGGACGTCAAACGGGTCTCAAGAGGTGGGGTTTTGGTCGCCATTTTTGGATTGTTTTGATTTTTGGTTCCAAATGTTCAGCAATGGCGCTGGTACAATCTAACGATTTCACAAAGATCGAGAAAATTAGAGAATCCATCATTTGTCAATTCATCATCGATGGCGGCAGCAGCGAAGATGTTGTCACTGGCATGCTTTCGAAACGACAGCAGCAACTCGGATTTATCAGCACGGCCACATTATTCGTCGATGCCGAAATACCCGAAAGGAGCATCCATTGATAAGATTGAAGTAGGTCCTTAAAGAAAGGCTCTGTTTTCGGTCATCGGAATGACGTGCTCTGCTTGTGCTGGCTCCGTCGAGAAGGCCATCAAGCGCCTTCCCGGTATTCGAGAAGCTATTGTTGATGTTTTGAATAACAGGGCTCAAGTTATCTTTTACCCCTCTTTTGTCAATGTAAGTGTTTTCTTTCTTCCAATTTTAATAGTGTTTGATTTTGCTGGGAAATTGATTGATTTGAGGTTTCTAGGGTTTTGGGAGATTTTTCTTGGGTTTAGATTAATAAGGGTAAAAATTTGAAATTTGGCTGTTGAGGAAACAGTCGTTTGCTTATCCTACCAAAAAAATTGATTGATTATGATGGGTTTTTGTCATTTTGTGTAATTTGATTCATAGGAGCTTTCAAGGGTTTTGAACGAGATTTCTAGGGTTTATAGTTGCAGTGGTTTATATTGATTTAAATGAAAAAAAATAGTCATTTGCTTAATTTGTCACAGAATTGCTATTGATGATTGAATCATCCACTGTTTATTTCCTTTTTTTTTTAATTCATCTCTATTTTTTGTTTTTGAAAGTTTGAAAGGTCTAACTTAGAAGAAAGAAGCTTTTCCATTGTTGTTACAATGATGGTTTCGGAATCAAAATTTTAAAAGTTAAAATGTTAGAGGGAAATTCTGCTTTGGATGTAACATGACTACTGATTATATGTGGGGAAATTTATGATGAAGAGTACTAACAAAGTTACGAGCTCGCGTTAACTTACCAAGTAACTCAGATCAAATTATGCCGGATCTTTATAGTCAGAAAATCTCCTCAAATATTATTACTAGCTCTTACATTATTATTAGATGCTAATCAGTTAAGTGCAAATTTTTTTATAGAGGAAAATATCCGCGAAACCATTGAGGATGTTGGCTTTGAGGCCTCTTGATTGAAGAGGAGATCAGTGATGGTACTAATCAAGTATGTCGGGTACATATAAAGGGGATGACTTGCACCACTTGTGCAAATTCGGTCGAAGCCAGGCTCCTTGGAGTACATGTGTAAGGAGGCTCAAGTGCTTTAGCTACTGAAGAATGCGGGAATAAACTATGATCCTAAACTGGTTATTACGATGAGCTTCTTAAACTGTAAGATAGTGGGTTTGAAGCTGTCTTATTAGCACGGGAGAAGATGAAGCAAGTGCACCTAAAGGTGGACGGTGCATCAAGCTATGATGATTCTGGAACAAGATTGAAAGTTCACTCAAGGAACTCAAGGTGTCAACAAAATGAATATAGTTAGCTACTACCTATCATAAACATCCGAGCTACTGTCAACAAAATGAATAGTTTTATACTGAAATGCTTCATTGACAACTTCTTGTTCAATTTAAAGTCAAAATATTTCTTCACTCGAATATTGTAATTCGAAAAAAGAAAAAACGACGTTTTGGATAAAGCAAACATTGGTTAAACTATTAACTTATTTTTAAGCACAAATTAAGTGGACCACGGCGTGCGTCGCGCGCCGGCACACTAGTGGTGTTAAAAAACCCCAATTTCAAAACACAATATTCAAATGCTTCAATTACAAGATCAAGCAACATATAAATAATAACAAAGCAGTTAAATTCACAAACAAACATAACAACCAAACATTCCAACTCAAAGAATCAAAAATAATTGAACAAACAAGTACATAAACAAGATGATAAATGCCATAATCGACAACGAAACACAACCGAAAATAGATTTTAACTCAACGAATAGTACCATCACCAAGACTGCAACTAAGAAAGCACCGTCGCATTAATTTCGAGTTTAAAGGTTAGAAGAGGAAAGAGGTTAGCAAAAGCTAAGCCTCAAATGGAGAAAACCTCGAAAGGAGAATACAAGGAAACTAGTCCACCTACTGCTTCTCACGTCACATTATTAACGTCAAACGTCAAAACCAAACGGCAAAAGTAAACTTCAACTTACGAGTACCACGCGGAAAGTTATAAAAAATTATTCATATTACAGGCTTGCCATATGGATTTATGACTTTAAGCGTATCTTTGGGGATTGCCTTAGTATTGATGCGGCTGGCTGCCTACTTTTACTGAATTTTTAAAAGCCAAAGTGTTAAGAGGGTTAAAGACAAAATTTGGTGCATTGATTGAGTCTATTGATGGATATTTTAATATTTAAGTTGGCGTGCAAAAAAGGAGAGAACAGGAATTAAAGTAAGGTGTATAATGAAATTTAATAAAGTATGGGAAAATATCAATGATCCACAAAAAAGAGTATTGAAAGAAGATTAATGTACATTTTAAGTGTGGTCCCAAATCCAAAAAAAGAGTGCAATTAATGAGACTAAGTTAGGTCAATCAAGGTGGTCTCGCCAGATTCGAGTCAAGACAAGATGATTAAGAGCTGTTATATAGAGTTTTTTTATGAAATAAAACATCTTAGGGTTTTTCTATGAAATACACTTATACTTTTCCAAATTTCTACAAAATAACCACTTAATTTTTTGTCTACACAATAAACCTGTGGTTATAGGTTTTATTGCACGAGGACTAACATTAATGAAATGCATTTATGATTTCTGGTTAAAGTTAACATAGTGTGGTTAATTGCATTTAAAAAAAATTAAAAAAAGATTGACTTCCTATTTTAATGCATAATGATAAAAACGGTTCAATTTCCTCCTTTAGCACTGTTCTGTCTTCTTTCCTTTCATTTCCTGAACTTCATTCCAAATTCTGGGTTCTTTTTTCAAGCTTTACCAATTGCATTGCTCTCATTTTTTTTTTTCATTGCTGTGATTTTTGAAGTTGGGGAGGTTAATTGTGTCAAAAAATAAGGGTTTCTTTTTTTTCAATATGTCTACAATGTTGTTCAATTCACAAGAAATTAATTAAATGTCTATTCTAAAAAAAAATGTTACTCACAAAAATTATATTTAGGTTCTATTCTTTATGGGCTAAATTAGTTGAAATGAACTGAAGTTAGCTTTAACACCTTAACCTGAACAGAAGAGGGTTGAAGTACGTTTGAATTGAACTAAAATGAGACGAAGTAACTGAAATAAAGTGAAGCTGAAATGAATTGAATTTAAACTAAGTGAGTGTTTGGGAACACAGATTTCATTTCATTTTTTTTAATTCAATTCTACAAATTGAAATCATGAATTTCATTCCAATTCCTCAAACTCGTTTGTAAACAAAGAATTGGAATTCCAATATTTGAAATCCATGTACAAGTACTTATTTGGAAAACTTTTTTATAGTCAATTTAATTAAACTACTGAGAATTAAGCCCGTAATGTGTTGTTATGTTTATTTGATCAAACCAACGATATATGTATTACATTCCTAAACAAGATATCTAGGAAATTATCAAAATAACAGATTATATGCCAACAAAATATTTCTCCCAGATATTCCCAAACAACCCCTTAATTCCCGTAACACCCCCCTCAATTGGAGCATGGGATTCATGAATGCCCACTTTGTAGAGTAAAGTATCAAACTCAATTTACCAAGGCCCTTTAGGAAAATATTCCGCCCAAATTGAGAGGTCTGTAGAACATGAGATGGAGAAATTCAAGCTCATATTGCATCCGAATGAGAAATGACAGTCAACTTCAATGTGCTTCGTCCGTTCATAAAAATCGGTTCTTGCAATATGTAAGGCCGACTGACTATCACAGAACAATTTAATCGCTTTAGGATGATTCACACCTAAACTCAACAACAAACCTTTCAACCACTTTAACTCACAAGTAATAGCAGCCATAGCCCTGTATTCGGCCTCAGCAGAGGAACGGGATACTGCAGGTTGCTTCTTGGTTTTCCAAGACACAGGAATGACCAGAAACACAGCCAACCTGTGATGGAGCGTCGAGTAATCGGGCATGCCGCCCAGATCGGAGTGACACCAACCTTGCAAGTAAGATCACACTCCGCACTCAAAAGAATGCCTTGCCCCGGTGTACCTTTCAGATAACGTACGACCCTTAAAGCGCCTCCCAATGCTCAGTCCTCGCGCTCCTGCAAAACTGGATAAGATATGAACAGAATACGCCAAATCGGGACGAGTAACAGCAAGATATATCAAACGACCAACAAGCGACGATAAGACTCCGGATTCGGTAAGCAACTCACATGTTACAGGACCATCTCAACCAAAGCTTAAGCTGATGGTTGAGGCCCAGGAATATGTTATATACTCTAACACTCCCCTCACATGAAAGGCCCTTTGGGCTTGAAATGTGGATGCAACACCGGCCCCTCAAAACTGGCGGGCGAATTAATTCCACTTGAAAGGTGGGGGAGGAGATTCGACCGGACCTCTGTGTCACGCTGGCTCTAATACCATGAGAAATTAGCCGTAATGTGTGTGTTTATGTTTATTGATCAAACCAACGATATATATGATATTAATTCCCTAAAACAAGGATATCCTAGGAAAATATCAAAATAACAGATTATATGCCATACAAAATATTCTCCCAAGATATTTCCCAAACAAACCCCTTAATTCCAGTAACTCATACACATATAATAAGTGAACCGGTAATCAAGTTAGGCAAGTATAAAGATAATCAATAATCAAGTTAAATCAAACATACACGTATATAATCAGTGAATCAATAATCAAGTTATATCATTTTCAATCAATGAATAATCAAAGTTAATCGTTGCATCCAAAAAATAGAAAAAAAAAATCAAGTTAATCATGCGAAATTTGCAGATTCTAAACAACTTGAAAGCACTAGATAACACAATAGAATAAAACTTTTAAAAAATAAAATTACAAATGCAAGTTACTATTCTAATGCATACAATATCTTCGCTAAATTTGTACCAAAACACAAATTAGCAATTCATATTTCGTAGTAAAACACAGCATAAACCATAAGCAGATTGAAACACCAAAATAATTCACATTAGAATTGAAAAAATTAAATTGACAAGGGATTAACAATTCAACTTAGAATGGAGATTGAAACACCAAATTAGCGATTTAATTTGTTGTGCAGATCAGATGAAGAAGGAAGGAAACTGAAGAAATGGAGGCTTGCTAAACAAATCACGTTGATTGGTTAGGTTGGGCCAATCAACAAGTATTTTTGTAATTTTAATGAACAGTAAGGGTAGAATTGTCATTTTGTTTTTTTTAACAAAAAATTGGTGGGACCTACACACTTTCCCTGTTCACACAGCATCTCCACTGCTAATATAATGTTCGTCTATGTGTTTACAATGTCAGTCTATGTTTTACCAATGTATGTCTATGTGTCTATAATGTACGTCTATGTTTTAACAATGTACGTCGATGTGTCCGTCGATTTCGTGCTCCGATGACCTGCTTCTCGTTCTTCCTTCGATGTTCGTCATCGCCGG
This sequence comes from Bassia scoparia, assembly GCA_008642245.1. Classification (NCBI taxonomy): domain Eukaryota; kingdom Viridiplantae; phylum Streptophyta; class Magnoliopsida; order Caryophyllales; family Amaranthaceae; genus Bassia; species Bassia scoparia. Next base: position 66,095 of record SNQN01000399.1, on the reverse strand, counting down.
CGCCTCTTTCCCGTCATCCTCACGTCGTCGGTGCCTCTTTCCCGTCGTCGTCGCCGTGCTTCTGTGCTTCTCGTCGTCGCCGGTGCCCTGCTTCTCGTCCTTCCTTCGATGTCCGTCGTCGCCGGCGCCTCTTTCCCGTCATCCTCGCGTCGTCGGCGCCTGTCTTCTCGTCGTCGCCGATGCCTCTTTCTCCCATTTCTCTTTCTTCCCTTTCTTCTCTCTCTCCCTTTTCTCTTTCTCTCTCTGACTGCTTCTCTCTCCTCCCTCTTGCTTCTCTCTCCAACTTATAAAAAGTATTAAAAAATATAATAAAATAAAGGGTGATTGACCACCCTTGTCCCAACTTTATGATATTTTTAGACTTCCTCGAAGAAATGATAGAGAGAATGTCTTTTGATTGTTTTAGGAGGAGAGAGAAAATTTTACCTAAAATATGGGCTCGTTTATTGAATTGAATTGAAATACTATAAAATTAAACTCTAAAGAACTGAGTTTTATAAAAGTTATTTGAAGTAGAGCTAAGCATAATACATCACAAGGCGCATCTTCCGGCCACACTAAAAATTCATTAAAATCTAATGCCTTTCGAATTGAGTTTTATAAAAGTTATTTCTAATAAAATTTGGTTAAAAAGGCGGGGCCTTCTTTGAATAGACGGGCTACACCCTTAAAGCATTCGTAAGAACAGTGGAAGAACGAGATCAAATAGATCTTAAACGAAATAGAGAGATCGAAAAATGACTTGGTTAATTAGGAGTTAGACAAGTTATCAACTAAATGAATTTGTAGAAGAATTGAATGAGAGTTTTGATCTATCTTAGGAGATAGAAGAGAAAAATCTCTATAAATAACTACATAGTATGATAAGCTTACGGGGACTAAAGCTTTCTTAATAATTGATTGAAATTAGTATTTTTTTATGCAAATTGATATTAGAATATTAATCATACATTTTACCTTAATTGATCATTCAAAATAATTAATTAATAGTACTCGTCAAAGAAAATTTAGTAAACTTCCACTTGATCATATGGATGTGGTAATTAATAAGACTTTTTTATGCTCATTTCTTAATATTACTTGCAAAACGTGGTAGTCTAGTGAGGCTGTGAGGGTCATGGAATGGGTCATTAGTTTCTTGAAAGTTTGCAATCCAATGGGAAATTGATAAATTAAACATACTACGGAGTACTTGAAGATCACACAAGACTTAAAAGACAACGATCAAATAAATATCAAAATTAATTTCAACACAATTATTGAATAAAATATTTTTATATGTGTCCTAAAGTGAAGAGAAATGATATATAAAATTAATGTTTTAATACATTGCTAATCAATAAAAACTCAATATGGGAAAAAATTGTCAAACCTTAGGATCACTCAAACACTCCCTGAGCCCCTGACTTTAAAACTTTCTTTACTATAAATGCTTTCACACCAAACAAATAGAACAATTTCATAGATTATTTTGCTTGAAACCAAAAAATTAATTAAAAAATAACACATGATATATCTTTATTTTAGGTTATATATTTGAATGAACTTCATGCAATCATGCATAAACTTGAGGATTGGCAATAAGATGCTCCTCAACAGCTTTGAACATCATTTGAATTCCTTGTTTTGCACTTTGAATTTCCTCATCACTAATGACATTATCTCCTTTCATGTGATAGTGTCCTACCATCTTGTAGTGAGTTCCGTTGCCAGAAGGCTCATATGTGTTCTCGTACACGGCACACTCTAATGTATCTGGAAACACATCTCCTTCAATGCAAGTGTACTTGAGGTAGAATTTACTTGCATCAATTTCATCTATTCTAGTTTTCACATATTTGTATGGAGCCTCTGTCAAAAAGAATAAAAACAATTTTATCATTATAAAAAATAACTAATCATATTTTATGGTCGGAATCCATCCAAAAAAATCAATTAAGCCTCTGTTTGTCAACTGAAATTTGTTGAACTGAACTTATTATTACTGAATTGAACTTATTATTTTTACGGAACTGAACTTATTATTTTTACGGAACTGAACTTATTTTTATTGAAACTTTAACAAATTTCTTAAAGATTGAACTTATTTTTACTGAATTGAACATATTAGTACCAAACTGAACTTATTTTTATTGTAACTTATTGAAATAAGTTGACGAGAACAGAGTATAAGTATTAGATCGATCATTTAGCCAAGCATATCTTTCATTCTCATTTTAATTTGACTACTGTTATCTCTCAGCATTTCTTTCACGCAATATAAAGCACTTTGCTGACTTTATGGGCCGAATTAGTTGGATGAATTAATTTGGCGATAAGACATTTTATAAAAGTTCTGAAGTAAGGTTTTATTTCCAAATTAACAAAGGGATTCCGTCACAACAAACAGTCAATTGAAGGTATTGTTATATTTGATATGTTTCTTTTTAAAATTTAAAAAATAAACAATAAAAAAATCAGTATACTCCCTCCCTTACGTTTTATTTACAATATTTGAATATTTTAATTATCTTTCTCAAATAATATCAAGTATTGTCAATTCAATGATATGTAACAGAGAGAGTACTACTTATTAACATAAACGAACTCAATGGCTATATTTTATGTGAAAATTCACAATTTTTAGAATCATAACCAATAAAATGTTCAATTGGAAATCGAAATGATTCATCCTATAATCTAAGTACGTACTAGTGTTGTGCCATCATTAAATTTGATGGGGGTCATGGCCTCATGGGACTACAATTATCTAATATAGCATGACAAAATTACTTTTGTGTTACATTGTTTGATACTTAATAAGCACATTTAAAATGTAATTAGTTGATAGAGAATAGAGAAAGAAACACTAACCATCGGGAAAATCGATGTGTTTAATGCATCCAACGGTAGTGGAGTCGCCTTCAACAAAGTTGACAGATTTGACAAAGTGAGGCACAACCTTAGGCAAGAAGTTGTGACTATCGATGGAGAGAGCTTGGAACAACCGCGCTGGTGCGACCGGGCTAGTTATATCGGCAATTGTGCATGTGATCACACCCATGATTGTAATGTATATTCAAGGGACTAGTAATAAAATCGAGTTGATTAGATACTACTATATTGATGATTAAACATACAAGATTAATGTGATATATATATATATATGTGGACCGAAGATGCAAGATGTTTGGTAATGACATGGATGTTGCCATCGATTATTGAGTTTCTTTACGATAGTCTTTGGTCAAGCAGCCCCTGCTGAACTTTGATTTTCCATACGAATGATACGACCACGAAAAACTCATGCATGTATATACAATAATGTAAGGCTAAGTAGGTGGCAACGTGAATTTTCAAAGACGACGGAAAGGAATTGAAATTAGGTAGCATGCAAATATGAAAAGTACACATACACTACATTTTTCCATTAACGATATTGTTTTGTAAATACTCTCAACTTTGATCTACAAATATGCATGTATCAGTTTAGAGGGTGTTTAGTATTGATAGGCGTGTTATTCACCTAATAAAGATAATAATTTACCTAACTAATCCTCCTAACTATATAGTAGGGTAAGTGAAGCTCGATACCGTAGAGAAGGTTCAATTAATTATTAGTTGTTATGGACTACAACTATTCAAGTAAAACAAACACAAACAATTAGAAAAAATCATACATATTAGACACATTGAACACAATACCCCAACTTCCTAACAAAGAAATAAAAGAAAAATATTTTCTTAAAAAATTATAAATAACTTTTTTTTAAAAAAATTACCTTAAAAACTATGCACGCATTTGCGTGTATTCTTACCTTGTAAATATTAAAGTAAAGAAAGAAAGTACAGTAAAGTCGTGGAATCAAAGCTACATGATTCATAAACATCTAATGATCGAGGGGTCAAGATCCTCTAGATTTGTTTTTTTAGAGTTGGTGGAGTTGTGTACATCCACACCTTCCATTTGTAAATCAATGGCTGCAATTAATCAACCAGCAAAAAATAAAAGTTAAATAAAAAATAATATAAAACTTTCACCCTCACAACTCCGCCAAAAAATAACTCTAGAGGATCTCCACACATGAGCGAGAGACTCGTCAAAATGCCGAACAACGTGGCGGCTGTCCTCTGTCCCCCCCTGTATGCCCCTTGATTTTTTTGTCTTACATATCTTTATTAATATTATTACTAGCTGTTGCACTGCGCGCGGTGCCCCTGACGGTATAAATAATGAAAGTTTACAATTAGAACAAAAATATATGATGCACAAAACTACGTTGTATAGTAATAATAGAAAATCGCTAAATAAAGAAATTCCTCTCTTTCTCGCCATACCAAAGCTAATAATCTTGATCACCTATAAATGCAAAAGCATAAAATGAGTGTCAAGTTTAAAATTTCTCAAAGTAAATCTATACATGGCTTCATTCAGTCAGAGCATCCAACTTCCTCAATAATACTTTGGATATAATAATAGAAAAGCCTACGAGGGAATTGAACCCTCATCTTTGTGCATATAAATTTTGCACAAAGCTCTTCCAATTGAGCTAGTAGACTTAACAAAAGACTCAAACTAACATATTCTAAAATAAGTACCGATATCAAGTATCATCTAATCATATTTGGTATCTTTGGATGAGCAGTCATATCATGTCATGAATCTCATGACACTAAGTAGACAGATACTTGAATGAATCTAGCCAAGTAGACAACAAATATCAAATGCAGCAAGTAATTCATAGAGCTCAGGATCAAATAAAGCCAACCAATAAAAGTATCCTCAAAGGCTGTCTCTTATACACATCTAAATGTGTAACCTTTGGATGAGCAGTCATACCATGTCATGAATCTCATGACACTAAGTAGACAGATACTTGAATGAATCTAGCCAAGTAGACAACAAATATCAAATGCAGCAAGTAATTCATAGAGCTCAGGATCAAATAAAGCCAACCAATAAAAGTATCCTCAAAGGCACTCGAATTATAAGTGGCGACACAATAAACAACATTTAAAATTTTATTAATCTAGAGAAAACAGTCGAATAGAAGTCCAGCAACCAAATACACGTACAGAGTTATAGAAGACCCAGCCTCAACATTACAGCATAAACCCATGTAAGATCATATACAAACAAATTAAAAGATCTAAAACAACTTTAAAACAAAAATAAATTTCATAACAATCCATTATTTTAAGACTAACTCCATAATTCCTACAGATCACAGTTTAGCAGAATTGCATATAGCTTCATAAGATTTATTCAACAATATGGATAAAGCACTCCAATTTGAGCCAAATTTGTAAATAAACACCGGAGCAACACTAAATAGGAAATCAGAATTTACCTCTCCAACAGTAGACTCTGAAACAATCACCGAAAGGATGAATCAATTGTACTCTTGTGGATTTGACAATGGCTTGTTGGAATAGTCCATGTATATCATTCTCATCTTTGACATTGAAACAATCAAGCGGAGCAACAACTTTTACTGTTATCTTTTGTCTCTTCTCGTTCATTTACTCATTTACTGTTATCAAGGTATGAGGTACCCAAGTTGCTTCTTTGGGAAACAATTCTCTTTTCCTTCTTAAACAATAAGAAAAATCGTAGTCAGTTCAATAGTTAAGATAAATAAACACATTTTAGCTCACATGTTGAATTACAATGAAGTAATAAAACATACAGTACCTGTTTTAACTTGTCGAGCTCTTCAGCAGGGCATAATGATTCTCTCAGCTTGCTCGTTGAATGTTAAGACCCATGCTTCGCCACTTGGGTCTGAAACTTTCGCATTCATAATGTATCTGCAAGGCCGAATTTAATAGTTTAGGATCACCTGAATAGCAAAAGGAAAATAGATGTCAATGATCAATTTGTATTCATAATCTGACCTTAAGTTGCATTCTTCTTCATTTTTCTGGCATCCTTCACACCAATATCCAGAACCAATAGCATCTGTAACCTTTTTGTTGCAAGTCTTGCATGCCCGATACCACAATGTCTGATCAGGCTTAATCAGGCTTATGTATGCTTTTATGTTGAAGTACACATGTTGCCACAAAAGAAAACAAAACCAATGAGTTCTACGTCTCATAAACACGGTAATGTCATGCTATATATCATTAATAGGTAGGCAACTAATACTATTTCAAAAAGAAACCCATTAGGCCAGCATGATAGACAATTTGTCAATCTTATTAGCTAGAAAATACACTTCAAACAACTTAAAAGATATGGTGCAAGTAAAAGGAAAAAACAAGGAATAAGGAGTAAAAGGAGTACTCTAAAGGTGTGTTCATTCGACTGAAGAGAGATCTCTTGAAATTATTCCTTAAGCTAATTTGCACAACCCTTTTTTCTTTACCACTCATATGATTTATTATTTGTTGGCAATGGTTGAATTTCTACAAGACAAACATTGTCTCACAGATAATTGACTTGTGAACTTAATAATTTAAAGGAAGAACTCTTTTGCGAAAGCTTTTTATTATATTTTATCAAGTTTGCAACTGAATTWCTTGATGAATTGCTAGATTTTACTTTGTATAATAGAAAAAACAAAGTCTCCATTACACTGACGTTCCTAGTTGTAGCATCTGGAGAACCACCATTGCTGCTTTCCCACTGTGCAATCAGAGCAGCCATCCAAGAAGCCAGAAATTWAAGCATCATGTTTCGTGGGATGGCATCAACAGTCATAATTATGATGCATCATTTTGTTTTCCAAAGGGATCATTTACAACTTCCTCCATAGAAATTCGAAAGCTAAAGAATTATTTTGGTAAGGACAGAGCTTTCTCCCAAGAAATGTGAGGTTGAAGGGCATTTGAGACCCAACTYTGACAATAATTCATCATGACACAAAATTTTGTTCTTTGGTTACTTAAGAATAATGCAGTTACTTTTTTTCTTCTTTTTGTTTGACGAGAATGCAGTCCGTGTTTSATTACTATGCATCTTAGAACAATTATTATATTGAAAAGGCTATGAAAATCTTTTTTTCCCAATTCAAATGGRTATTACGGAAGGTGTATGAATTCCTTGTACACAGCCACTATGTGGTATTGATTTGAGGTTGTTAAACTTGTGATCTTATTACATTTTGTGCTTCCCTATTATCATGTAACATGATATTGTGTTTAATTGATTATTTTGATTGTAAACTTTCGTTTAGTACACCAACAGCTAGTGTGTATATATATATATATTCTTGACCGTAGGATCTCGAAATGGAAGGCCACGATTTAATCTAGTAATATACTTATAATTCAATCCGGGGTATTTTTGATGTTTAAAAGGGTACGCTTATTGCTACAATGTTTTGGGGTTTTTTTGTACTGTATATCAACAATTGCTTCAGGTCTCGGGTACTCGTTTACTACTTCTATGTACACCTTAAAATGTAAAATTTACACATTATTTGATTTGGTTTACACGTTCCCATTTAACCTATTGTTTTCATTAGACCGTTATATATTGATTTGGTTTTCCCGTTCCCATTTAACCTATTGTTTTCATTGGATCCTTATATATTGATTTGGTTTTTCACGTTACCAAGTGCACTAGTCGTGTTAGTTTATTTAGTTTGTCAATTGTTATTAAGGATGTTTTGGATTTAGTTCCTTTTTTTTAATGTGTTGTTTGGAATCACGTTAAGCGGGAATCGAAAGTAGTGGTTCATAAACTTGCTAAATTGAGCTCGATTGATATTGGGGAATCACATTAAGCGGGAATCGATCGAATGTAGTTCCTCTTTTTTATTGTGTTGTTGTGGAGGCCGTTTCTATGGATGTTTGTGGTCTTTCTCTATTAATAAAATGGTTTTTCTAACATATGTCCAAGGGCATATGTTAAGATAATAATTTTTTCATTAAAATTTTCATTATGATGGATATTGGAAAAGTTAAAAATGTTAAGCAACATTATTTATTTTCAATCAAACAAATCTTTTCTAAATATTTTCATAGTTACCAATTTGACCCTCATGATTTTGTTAACAAAATAAATCATAAGTGATATTGTTATATTTAAAAAGGCAAGCAATTATATTCACCTTTAATATCCATCATAATCCAATTTATTATGAGAATATTGTTGTGTTAACATGTGCCCTTGAACACAAGTTAGAAAAACCCTTAATAAAATGACAATCCGTCTTACGTGGACCCGATCCACAGTAATTTTATTGTGAACCCAAACAACTCACGTGATATTTATTAACTCAACCTAAACCTTTTCCTTTCTTTCCTCTACAACAAACCAGTAAACAATATTGTGTATTTTAATAATATTGTGTGATACTACTTATTTCGGAACGATATAATTATATCTTATATTATACTATACTTTTGTATCATATACTTAATTCTTATATTTGTATGTGATATTATGTACTTTTGTATGATATTGTCTACTTTATACGATATAATGTATTTCTATATCATATATTTATATCCTATATATGTGTGTAATATTATATACTTTCGAATGATATTGTACACTTTAATACAATATAATGTGCTTCTGATAATATATTTATTTCTTATACTTATGCATAATATTTTGTACTTTTGAATGTATTGTGATATTTAATACGTTATAATGTACTTCTATATCATATACTTATATCTTATACTCGTGTTTATTATACTTCTAAAGTTATTGTGTATTTTAACACACTATATTACTTTCGTATCATATACTTATATCTTATACTTGTGTGTGATATTATGTACTTCTGAATGATATTTTGTACTTTAATACGATATAACATACTTTTGTATTTATACTTATATCTGTGTGATATTATGTACTTTGATAATATAGTGTTACTTTAATATATGATACAATATATTTCTGTATTGTATACTTATATTTTATACTTGTTTGTTATTATGTATTTCTGAATAATATTGTGTATGCTCATACGTTATAATGTATTTCGGTACCATATACTTAGATACAGAATTATATTTGTGTGCGATATTATGTACTTCCGATATGATATAATGTATTTATGTTTCATATAATATTCTCTACATTATATCTTATATATGTATATGATATAATGTATTTTTGTATTATATAATATATTTACTTTATATTTATGATATATTTTACTTTATATTACTTTGGATTTATCATTTAATAGCCAAAATCCAATTTATTCACTTTAAATTACATACCATCTCAAGACAAGTTGCTCCATTTTCTCTGTCAACTTCTTGCTCCATTATCTGTCAACTTCTTGCTCCATTTTTTCTGTCAACTTCTTTCTCCATTTTCTCCCACAAACAAGGAAAAAAACAACCAACGACATGCAATTTAAAATTGATAAAGACTTCAAATAAGCCCAAGTTGATAAGATCATTTTTTTACTGTACGTATTGCCATGAATATCAAGATCCAAGCTCTTGATACTTTTGGATTTTYGGAAAGACATTAAGTTTTCCTCTCTAACTTTACACCTTGTCAATCTTTTGAGAACTTTTGCAAACAAAATTGAAAAAATTAGGCTTTTAAAGGAAGATTGATTTAGTTAAAAGCCATAAATTGGGGGAAATTGAGGAGAGAGAAAGTTAAAATTTAGGGATTTCATTTGAAAGTGGTTGTTTAAATGAACTTGAGATGTTGTAGTTGTTTGAAGAATCTGAGATGTTGACGAAATATGAGGGATGATATATATATAATATATTTAGTAAAAGAAGAGGGGTATTGTGAGAGGAATCTCACGTGACTTAATTTGAGTCCACAATAAATTATTGTGAACCGGGTCCATTAAAGTCTTTGTAATAAAATGAAATGCTTGCTCGTTTTCTTTCGAAAAAATGTTTTCTAATCAAGACAACCATTTCCTTTTCCTCTGTTTGTTATTTTTTTATTGGGAAATTCTATACGGTAGCCTCGAGTTTTGTCGAAATCCACACGGTGACATAATAAGTTTTCAAAATCCACACCGTGGCCTCGAAGTTTTAGAAAATCCACACCGTGGCCTCGAGTTTTCAATTTTCCACGTGGTGACCGAACCGCTCTAACCCACTCACCTAACCACCACCCAACTCTCACCCACTCACCCCTACATCATCTAAAACCACCGCAAGCCCACCTAGCCACCACCCTCACCAACCCAGGCCAGCGGACGTCGCCCCCACCACCCAACCACCACAAGTAGCCCAACGCAAGCAACCGTCGCAACCCCACCACACAACCCACCGCAAACCCACGCGAACTCACCACTGCACTCACAAACCCACCACTCAGCCCACCACAAACCACAAACCGACGCAAACTCACCACCACACTCGCAAACCCACCACATAGCCCACCGCAAATCCTCGACCCTAATTTCAACCCCGATTCCCAGAAGCAATGATTGAAATCTGAAACCCTAATTAACCTTAGATTGTTCAATTCCATCATGAATTAGCAATTAGGGGTTTGGTCGATTTGGGGGAAATGAAATTGGGGGAGGTGCAACCCAATTAAGCTGGTGGCTCGAGGTTGTGGTCATGGCTCATGGTGACGCTGCRCATCTGTTGGCTTGGTTTTAGTCGTGGTTTGATGGGGTGATTGCTTGGCAGCAATGTAAGGGAGGAGAGAGAGGTGCAGGTCAGGCTTGTGGTCGCGTGTGGGGTGGTGGTTGGCTCGGTTGGGGAGTGGAGTTGGTGGGGTGCCTACGGTGGTTGGGTGGTGGGGCTGCCTACGGTGGTTTTGGGTGATTTAAGGGTGAATGGGTGAGAGTTGGGTGGTGGTTAGGTGGGTAGGTTAGAGTGGTTCTGCCACCACGTGGAAAATTGAAAACTCGAGGCCACGGTGTGGATTTTCTAAAACTTCGAGGCCACGGTGTGGATTTTGAAAACTTAGTATGTCACCGTGTGGATTTCGACAAAACTTGAGGCTACCGTATTTAATTTTCCTTTTTTTATTTTATTTTAAATGTTATATTGTCTTATAATTTCCTGGATGTCAATCAAACTAATAATAGTACTCTTTTTTTTCTTCCCATAAAAAAAAAAAACTAACTAATAATAGTACTCCTTATTCCTTGTTTTTTCCTTTTACTTGCACCATATGTTAATAAACAATTAACAATTCAATTAAAAACAACAATGAACCATCAAATCAAAAAGCTTACTAATAAATTAACCATCATATCAACAATTTCTATTCCGCTCAATGGACAAGATATAAACAATTAACATGGGAGTTTGAGCAACATGAATACGTTATMTTCACCTTAAGAAATAAGTTTCGATAAGTTCAAAAGAAATATGATAAGGTCTATTAAGTCCAACTAAGAAACATGCCTAAAAATAAGAATCAATAGTGCCCAAAAAGTTTAGGACTTTTCTAATGAAGAGAACACACCTTAGTCATCAACAAAACTATTGCAAGTTCAAGAAAATAAAAGTATATACAGACATGCATAAAACATTAAAAAGGAATATAAATATAGCAATTTATGTAATTACCGCTTTCCAAATAATGGATGATACATGACATACATGAGTAACATGACATACATCCCATATGCCCCATAATCTTGTCCTGTTTTCCAACTTGATCAGGTATGACATTCCTAGAGCCAAAAAGGACACCATAATGAAGTGAAAGAACCTTTCCTAGTATCACATATATTATAGCCATGATGATCACATTATAAGTAAAAAGCAAAAAATATCGTCAGATTATACAACTCTTCTACTTTTTAATAGCATACTTGCTCTATTGTGATTATACTTTGTAGGTCCAACAATCATCATGTCAAACATAATCACATAACACATAATCATAGTATAAAATTGCTTCGATTTGTGTCCTTCCTCGTGATAAAAAAGGAATGTAGAAATGTTAATCCACCAACAACACCAGCATTAGACACAAACAACAAAGAAACGAAACCAATTAAGCAAAGCCACCAACTGCAAATCCCCAGAAAAACAAGAATCCAAGCAAAATAAGGAAAATCCCATCAAAAATCAAACTTTATAGTGACAGTCATAAATCTTAGAAGAATCATGAAACAACAAAAACCATAATTACACATGATGCCAAACTAATTAAAACCATTGATTCTTATTAGCAACAAATATATCAGTCAAAATTATCCAAGACAAAACTACACAAATTGAAAAATTAAAAATATTGAAAAACGAAAACTCACCAAAATAAATAAAAACAGAATTTGTTGGATGATTTAGAAGACATCCCAGTTGAATGTTTCACCCCATTGCTGTTRGATCTCTCTTTCTCTCTCTCGAAAACACTTTTTATGTTACTTTAACACAAAAATAAGGAAATATTAAATGAAGACAAACTCACCAGCAAAAAAAAAAAGACCTTTGAAAATAGCTTCAACCTAACACTTCAAAGCCTAGCACCTCCAGCACTTCCAACTATTTCTCCTATGAAAACGTATCAAAGCAAATAATTCATGATCATAGATCTACCAATCAAACAAAAAATGACTTTACAATTCAGTAAACAAAAGCAAAAAACAAATTAAAAAGACATACGGAGTACATATAATAGAGATTTCACAGAAAATTAAGTAGAATAATCCACAACAACAACAACAACAATACAAATAACGAATGCATATGATCAAGATTTCAAAGAAAATTCAAATTCATCACAAGAACCAGCACCAACATAAAAAATTAACAATTATTTCGAGGATTCAAGAAATATGCAAAAATTGACCTTCCTCGAAACTCATTGATAAATAGCCTTGGTATAATCCTTCTGCTTAGGGCAACTATTAGGGTAGATTGTAACCTTTCATTGTAGATGAAATTGTGTCGCTTCTAGTAAACTATTAGGGGCAAAAATTAGAAAAAGATGCAAGGGTTGCAGGTTGGTAGAGGGGCCGGGGATGTATGAAGGGTTAGATGAGAGGATGAGAGAGAAGGCAGGATGAATGAACACAGGGGAAAGAAAAAGAAAGAGGAAAATGTTGAGTTGAGGAGAGAGAGTGAGCTTTAGTGTTGAGGCATGAYAAACCACTCATTAATGTTGGGATAACATGCCCACTCACTATTTTTCACATAGACAATTTTATTTTTTACATAGACAACCTTATTTTTTACATAGACAACTATTAATAACTAGTAGATAACCATATAAATTCATAGACAACCATTTACAGTATGAAAGATGACATCTGAATAGGAGGACCCACATCCCTGTTTGCTGACCCACGATTTTTTTATTTTTTTTTTCACTTTTACCCAAGGAGCATAGACAACCTTATTTTTCACATAGACAACCTTATTTTATGTGATGTAGTGTGAGAGGACAACCTTATCCCAACATAAGGTTGAGGGATATAGTTCCTCCTTTAGTGTTTTAGGGTTTGGTAGAAGCAAAATGAAGTGGACCGTTAGATCTACTATGAATTCAAACCAATGGTGAGATGTTGATGAGAAGGCTGCCATGTGGTGGGACTTTGGAGAGGTGGCATGGTGAGTTGGCAAATGGACTATTCATTCTACTCACTATTCATTCTTGAATAGTAAATGAGATATAAATGTTTATATTGTAAGGAGTAGCCAAAGTCAAAAATAATTGTGCTTTTTTTTATCTTGTCGCAAGCCTAAGAGCATGAGCAACGACTCCTTTTAGAGTCCTTTTAGCTTCCTTTAACTAATCCTCATGAATGTTCAAGTTTGGGAAAGGTACCTGTTGAGAAGAGGATTGTGATATATCCTTTCTGATAAAAGGATATAAGCCTCGTCCCATGTGCAACTTTATTCATTAAATAATCTTCCATCCCATGCGTGCTAGGTGCTCCAACGGCTAGTTCCGTTTTTTTCAATTTTTTGTTCACAGCTCATTGCGACAAGTGGCGACATATTATTGGCTGTTGATTTTTCTTGCCCCAAAATAGTATAACGGCCATAATTTCCTAACGGTAACTTATTGTCGAAATTCGAAAACACCAACGGTCATAAAATTTTTTTCTCTATAAAATGAGTACAAATTTGACATATTTTCACAAATTTTCAGTTCCACTTGTACAATACTCWCAAACACAAAATCACTTACTTTCCATCWTTTCCTCTATTTCACTTCCAATTTCCAAAATTATTCAACATGGATCGTAACAATTCTAATTACGGTCGTAACCCGAATTTTCCTAATAATTCAAACTTTCAATTCAACCAATCTAATCCTCCTGTTGACCCAAATATGTTGAGTAATCCTCAAATTCAAGCTGCATTTATTCAATGGTGTAGTAGTCAGCCAAGACCAACAAATTTCAATAATATTCCACCAATTCAACCAAATTTTCCTCAAAATTCTCAATCCTATCAACAATCTTTTGGTAATACCCCTTTTTTCCCTATATCCGAACATTTAACTCAAAATATGAATCAATCTCCAGGTGGAGTTTGTAGCAGCAATGCTACTCCAATAGAGTTAAGTGGTGAACATTTTGAAGACTCAGCGGGAGCACAACATCTTGAAGAGATTGACAATGATGAAGTCGAAATTGTTCCAGAAGTGCAACTCAATACATCTGCACAAAGGAAAAACCAAGCATGGAGTATCGCCGAAGATAAAGCTCTTGTATCAGCCTATATAAATGCAGGAGGCGATGTGGAGAGGGGAACGAAGACCAAGAGAAGCGGGTTATGGGCAGAAATTCACAACCAGTACGAAAAAGGCTAGAGCTGAAAATCTCAATGAGATTAAGGTAAGAAACGTTAAATCTTTGCAAAATCGATGGGATCACATAAGTTTACATGTTAGTAAATGGGTTGACRCCTACGGTTATCATTTTCGAACTAAGGGTAGTGGTGAATCTGAGCAAAATTTGGAGAGATTCGCTCACACAGATTACCTAGCAACTAACAAGAAGATGTTTTGTTATTTGCATTGTTTTGCAATTCTGAGGAATTATCCCAAATGGGATCCCTCCTTGCCCAAAATTCAGTCCGATATTAATAAATATATGTAATTTGAAAAAAGGAATATATGGTGGGGTATATGTAAATAGGAGAGAGAAAGTGGGAAAGGATCCCCATGGATGTTGGGAAATTTTAAGGGAAAGGATGAGTAAAAGGATGGAGATAGTGGGAAGTGATGTGGAGGAAAGAGAAAGTGATGTGTCAAGTGTAGGAAAGGAGAGAGAAACTGGGAAAGGATATAGGTATCCTCATGAATAATGATGCTCTAACATATAGTATCACACTAGGGTTGCGGTTTTGCTTAATACATCACAATAAGGCTGCGATTTTTGCTGTTTTTATACTTACTCGCCATCAAAATCCATCCTTTTGCTTCCTAAGCGTAGTAATTAACGAATTTCCAATGACTTGTTGCAATAAGTCTTCAAAATCATCGCGAAATAAAGCAATAAAATGATCCAAATGCTTCGCAATCAACCAAACTTTTGCATAAGTTCCAATAAACTCCAAAAATCCTAGCAAATTAAGTCAATCGAACAAAAATAGCACAAACATACCCGAGACGAGTAATGTCGAAATATATGACTAATAAAGCTCAAAAGAATTAAACATGGAGAAAAGTATGACAAATATCAATTAAATATGTCATATAAAATTCGTATTTTTATCTACTTATCAAGTATGAAAATTTATGATGTATGTAGAAAACCAAACGTAAACAGATAAGTGTTTCCATTTTTAGTATTTATTATTGGATAATTGTTGCAAAGGAAGTCAACGAATTGATGATTCTATTTATGGATTCATGCTCGTGGATGATTTGATTGACAATCATATTCATATGAAATTAAATTTATTTTCACGCACAAGTGTCAAAAAAATAGGTAGTAAGGTTGAATTTGAGTTGAAAATAATGAAATATAAGTGCTCGCTTTAACGGAACAAATCTGTCACATTTTCACTCTTTTAATCATAACTCAAGTTTGAGAGATTGGATTGTTTCAATTCTAATTGCGTTAGAAACAAGACTTAAATATGTTCATAACAATAGGTCATACACCTTTAGTCGATGTCCAGAGCTCAAGATACATGCGTACAAAGTCAACCCTAAAAACCTGAACGCGACCAGGAGCTGCGGATCCGAGTTTTAATTAGATTGATGAATGATTAATTTCTCCATAGTAATTAGTTATATTACCTTTTATTTCTTTTATAATTTTTTATATAATAAATTAGGATAGAGAGAAATTATAAATACTCGAGGGAATAATCATATTTTTCCTAATGCATTTTTTTCCTTAATTTTATCTTCTTTTAGAATAGATGATTACTCTTTTTCTCTCTTTTTCCATATTAAAACCCTAAGTTTGCTTTCACCATTAATTCAAGCTTTTGAGGTATTTTTATTGTTTTCTTCTTTACTACTTTCCATTATTGTTTTGCTACTAATTATTGGTGCTTATTATTAAAACTTACTCTTTCTGTTCCCATTTGTTTGTTCTGCATCACGAAATGGAATTTAAAATGTTTGTGTTGTATAGAATCTATTCTTTCGATAGTAAAAATTGAACCATATTTATTAGGAAAAATGAAATTTAATAACCCATACTTTTGACCCATCGCTCATAATAATCCCAATTGAAGTTAATCTCTGAATAATCCCCAATTGGTACCTAATTTTCTCTAAATAAAGCCTTTTCACCTGYGACCTCCTGAATGGGTTAATTACACCCATTTTGTGTATTACTCCAATTAAAAAACCACCAATAACCATAACCAAACAACCACACCCACACCACCAGCTCTACMCACCACAACCACCCCACACCATCGCCACCACACCAAGAACCACCACAAAACCCCTACAAAACTAACACCCCCATCACGAAACACTCACACCCACCCACAAAACCACCCCAATCACACCAACACCACCCTCGAAATCACCCCAATCACACCAACACCACCCTCGAAATCACCAACTCACCTACGAAACCAACAACGACGACCCAATAACCACCCACAGACGACCCAACAACCACCCAACCACAAAACCAACATCGATGCTTGAAGCACTCTCACACCAATCCACAAAACCAACAAAGACAAYTAAACAACCACACCCATACTACCAACTTTTTCCAATCCCCAAATTGCAAACCCTAAGTTAAAAACCCTAATTCATCTTACAATGGCTCGAATTTGTTTGAAAGTTCTTGAATTTAGTCAATTTTGTTTAAATTTGTTTGAAAATTGCTCAAATAATATTCGAAATAGCTTGAATTTGGTGGTTGCGAGCTTGCAACACAATGGTTGGGTGGTTGCGGACTTATGGTGCGGTGGTTGAGTTGTATTGGGCTTGCGGAGTGGTGTTGTGGGTGTGGTTGTTGGGTGGTGGTTATGGCTGTACGTGTTGTTAGGTGGTGGTTGCGACCGTGTTTTGGTGATGAGGGTTGTATTATTGGGTGGTGAAGAGAAAAAAAGGAAAAAGGAAAAATGCATGACCGGTTAATTAGGGGGCGACTTGATATAACAAGTACTTATATTGAGTAGGCTTGTTAAGAGAAGATTGGTTAACAAATTCGGATTATTCTGAGATTAACTTCAATTGGGATTATTATGAGTAGAAGGCCAAAAGTACGTATTAATACACTCCATTTTTCCTATTTATTATTTTTCTCCCAATATCATATTAAATAAAAGTTTAACCACTATCTAACGTAGGATATGTTCAGTTTAACTTATTTAAGCATGACATTCTATTGCTTATCAAAAAAAGAGCTCAGACCAGATCAGAAAAATTCAAATCAGATTAGATCAGACCAGATCAAAAAATTCAGATCAAATCAGACCAGATAAGAAAAATTACGATCAGATCAGAAAATACTAAAAACAAAAAATAACTACAAAAAGTTCAGATCAGAAAAATTCAGACGAACTGAACATAGCCTTATTCCCAAAATTGTCTTTCCAATACAAAATTATTACATTGTTCCATTAAACTAAATTAAAAATCCAATATCTCTCTTTCAAGTAAGAATCTTATTAGATTAACCGCTACCACTTCTCTTAATTAAAGATTTATTTTTTTAAATTCTCTCCTCGATTCCTAATAAGACAAACAAAAGAGAATGGATGAATATTTCATTACACTACTAGAAAATAAAACTCTTTTGGGCATCAAATTCCAATTTACATGGGCATCAAATTTAAATTCTTGGCACATATTATATTAAGGCCTGCAAAAAACAAGTGTGGCACAAAAGTAATCTGTAGAAGACAAAATATATTTTGTGAGGCCTAAAGTTTAATTTTGGGCGTCAAAATTGRAAATAGTAGCACATGATGAATAATAGGGCGACATTTATAAAATTATGTGGTCCTAACTACATCCAAAACCTAAGTTTTTTCTTCTAATAATATTTTAAGATTTTCCACCTATGTTTTTCAAATTTCGCCAATTCACCTTTTTTGTGAGAAACTCTATTTTTTTTAAAGGAAACAAAAAAAAAGTGTAGCATAAACATAACACTTGGGTTATGTCATGATAAAGGTGTCATATATTTTGGACGACAATTTTCATTTTATATGGTTAGAAATGTTGTTGATAAGTATCGAAAAATGGTCACATTTGGGCACTTATTTCTTCCTTATTTTAGCCAATTTGTGTGCTTTTGATATCATTTTACTAGTCTTTTGGTTAGTTTTCCACTTTGTATAGTTTTATAGAGTTTTGTTGGTTTTTAGTAGTTTTTATAGGTTTTTAGTTTGATTTCTCCTTTTTTCCTATTCTTATGCACTCAATTGCAAGTGTTATGAGTGTTTACAAGTTGACAAAGCATGTATGTGCTAGTGATGTGCTTTGTTACGTGTTGGCGTGGTTGTATTTGCCAAGGGTGAACGTTAAAGTAATTGAACTTGTACCCTAACACCTTCTTCGAGCCATATCTTTCCGCACTCTTTGAATTTGTAGGTAAAATTTTTTTGCATTCAAAAGTAGACTCCGAGAGCTTTCCAACGCTATATTATAAGCTGCWTACTGAGCACCGAGCGCGAAGTTATGGCCATTCAAAGTTAGAGTAGTTGAGAAGGCCAAATCTCCAAAATAGAAGCAAAAATGCGCGCACGCGCATCGAGCACCCACACGCGCCTCCCATGGCCACCCGCGCATTAGCACGCTCCTCCACACGCGCCTGCAGCTTTTTTCTCCAAAACAGAAGCAAAAAGGCGCATACGCGCCTCGGGTGGACTACAAGCGCCTCCCATGGTCCACTCGCGCATCACCACACGCGCCTGCACCCCTTTCTAGTAGCAAAAAGGTGTGTGCGCGCCTCGAGGGAGTCACACACGCCACCACCCGCGCCTCCACACGTGCCTACGTGGCAGCTCAATTTCGTTGACTTTTTGGCATTAACTGCTCCTTTGACTGACTTTGACCTTGAATCTTGAGGTGTAATTGCACATGTGGGAATTAGTAATGGCAATCTTGTAAATATTGTAAGCTTTGTAATTGAGTTGTATAAATAGTTTTTAGGAGAGAGAATTCGAAAAAAGTAGAGAGTAATTTTCATTTTCTTAGTTGTAATTCATTAGTTCAATACAATTCTCAGATTTAGAATAGTTTTCTCCCAAATTCTTTTCATCTTCTTCCTTAGTTCATAGCTTTTAGGAGAGAGAAAGTTACTTGTTCTTGATTTTGTTTTAGCTCTAGTTCACTCTATTCTCAACCAATTTTAGCAAGTCTTATATGCAATTCATTCAACTTTTCGAGGTAATTCTAATTCTTGCATTAGTTTTCAGTTTTGATTTAGTTTTCTTCATGTTTTGAGCAATTTTTTGTTTTCTAGGTTTTTGTGGGTCTTCTTTAATACTTTTGTTTTTGATTCCATTTGTTGATAGATTGAATCTTAGTGTGTTTGTGAGTCTATTGATGCTTGTTTTGTTGATTTTGGTTTAGTTTTGAGCAAGTTATTTAATACCCTATTTTGCTTTGGTTTTTGGTGTTTCAATGGCTTCTTCTATGATTCCTTTTGGAATTTTTGTTGTTTTCTTGTTTGCAATCAGATCATGCTTAGTGAGTAGTTCTCTAGCTTAGCGATGCTACGAAGCCCAACTATAATCCATTAATGCCAAAATGATATTATCATCTCTTTTCAACAATCTTTTCCCCAATATTGTGGTTTCTCAATCTTACTGGTTCTGGATTTGGCCACCCAAGGCTTTGAGAGGGAGAGTTTGCCTTGTTCAACCTTTGCAAGGGTTTGGAAGGGTTGTTTAGGGTATTGATTTAATCAATTTTGACTAATTTTTGTGAGAACTTGAAGGGGACTTTGGTTTAAGCAAGTTTGGTAGAGTTGGATGACTTGGGAGATGATTCCAACTATTTTGCTAAGCTAAGATCACAATTGCTTAAATGTTGGATTGAGATTAAACCTTTGATTGGCATTCAAATCCTTTATATAGTTGGACAAACTAGTATTCCTAAGTGCTTTGTGATAGTTGATTTCAAATCGTTATTTCCTTAGCTTTACTTCTAGTTTTAGCAATTTTCAACCTCAAAATTTATTTTTCATCCCAAACTCAAGCGGAAAAAAAATAAGCAATCGTTTTAGCCTCTCTTGGGTACAACCCTTACTTACTTGCTATACTTGTGTAGCTAGTTGGTTAGGATTTATAAATTTGTATTTGCTCAGAGGTTTTGGTGAATCAACGACCACTAAAAACCGTCCGTCAGTTAGTTGTCTTTCAACCTATGATAACTGTCACGGTCCTAGCGTTTTGACGCTGGAGCGTGCGGCGCGCTTCGGCCTTTGGAGGCGGAAACGTAAGCCTTCTTGCGGAAAGGGGGCCCTACGAGCAACGACAGCAACGTGAGGCGATTCTCTTTACAAAGGGGCGTCCGGGCGCTTGGGACGGCCGACTACGTCAAAGCGGGCCCAAGCGGGATCCGAACTCGGGAATCTGTATTCGAGTTTGGGATTTTGGGATTGGAATGCTGAAAATGTAAATGCAAGCACAATATCTATAAAGGCATTAAGGCATTAACACATTAGCATGGGTAGGGAGAACTTGTGTGAATAATTCTTCTCATATATCACCTTCCCCTGCCATCTTCACCGTTGCAGGCACTTGTTTGGCGATACCCTTGATTGGTTTCTCTTTGGAGTTTGACACCCTTCAGGTTTCCCCCATCTTTGGTGACCGTCAATCCAAGTCGCTTTGCTTCTTTAGTGTCCATGAAGTTGTGCGACGCACCCGTGTCCACGAGGGCGCGCGCCTTACGCCCAGCCAAGTGAATGTCAGCATACATCAACTTGGTGGTGCCTTCATCTTCTGTTGGTGCTTTCTCTTTGCCCATCGCGTACATCATGTACACGGTGCCACATCGAGCGGGCTCCTCGTCTTTGTTGGTTTCTTCTTCTTCTTCAACCTCGTCCTCCTTGTCAGACTCATCTTCTAAAGTCATGGCCGAGCAACGTTGTTGAAGTTTGTCAATCTCGCCTTTGTGTTTGCATTCCCACCATTTGTGCGGGCCTCTGCAAACTAGGCGACTTCAACATATAGTAATGTAGTCTTGCAACTTATGGGTTCTGTGTTTATAAAATTGCATAGGAACTCTAAAATCATAGTCATATTCTATGATTAACCATGCATGGAAATAAGGAATAGGAGGAGGAGACTTAAAAACTTTCATTTAAATGCTTTCACATACACCTCACGCGAATAGCACAATTTCATACATTATTTCGTTTGAAACCAAGTAAGCCAGAAAAAAACATGAAATATCTTTATTATCTTAGGTAATATATATATTGAGCTTCATGCATAAACTTGAGGATTGGCAATGAGATACTGTTCAACAGTTTTGAACAACACTTGAATCCCTTCTTTTGCAATGTGAAGTTCCTCATCACTAATGGTATTATCTCCCTTCATGTTATAGTGTCCTACCATCTTGTAGTGAGTTCCGTCGCCAGAAGGCTCATAGTTGTTCTCGYACACCACACGCTCTAATGATTGTGAAAATACATCTCCTTCAATGCAAGTGTACTTGAAGTATAATTTACTTGCATCAATCTCATCCACTCTAATGTTCACATATCGAAACGGAACCTCTGTCCAAATCGAGCATGAATAAACCAAGATAATTAAGTTCAGTATGTACTTACCAATGAATCAAGAATAAGATAAGTTCTGATAATAAATAAGTTTGAAAAATAATAAACTTATTAATTTTTCTTTTACACAAAATAAATTTAGATGAGTACAAATAAGTTGAAGTTATCCTCGATCTAAGTCGCTAATTATGTATGTAGTAAAAACATAAAGTACTTTGTGTTATTGAAACACATATACTCCGTATTCAAAATGTAATTAGTAAGGAACACTAACCATCGGGAAAATGGATGCGTTTAGCGGAGTCACCTTCAACAAGTTTGATAGATTTGGCAAATTGAGGCACAACCTTAGGCAAGTAGTTGTGACTATCAATGGAGAGAGCTTCGAACAACCGTGCTAGGGCGACTGGGCTAGTTATATCGGCAATTGTGCATGTGATCACACCCATGATTGTTCTGTATATTTAAGAGACAAAAAAATTGAGATAATTAGAGACAATATTGATCATAAAACATACAAGTATGAGAATTTCGATGTGGTACGAAGTTGGAGAAATTTGATCATACAAATATGAGAAATTTGATCATATATTTATGGAGCGAATATGCAAGAAGTTGGTAAGTAGTGTAAAACAATCAAGTTGAAAATTGTTTGATGGTAATTTAATGTTTGATATGCACAAAGATACTAATTTGTGCTTAATTTGATGGCAAATTATGATTTTTGCTAATAACAATTCTTTTTTACAAAAAAAATACTACTACAGTGTGTCGATGCATTTGCACTAGGCATAACAGAATATATACAATAATATGAATACCCTACTATCTAATTTAATTTATGTACACTATGATGATTTTTGATAATATAATATAGGAAAATTTGTCAAAAAAACACCTTTTAAAATATATTTTTTGTCGCTAAACACCTTTTAATTTTTTTTTGGTAAATAAACACCCAAAATAAAAAAAAATTGTCAACAAACACCTGCTGGTGGTTTTCTGCCTTTGTCTCTTGTTTTCCGACGTTGACATGCCTTATTTCCCTCTTTGCATCCCTTTTCTTAATTACACCCCATTCTCTCTCTCTCTCTCTTTGATCCCCCCTCTCCCATCGCCACCTCCCTCCACTCACAACTCACCACCACCGCACAACTTACCACCTCCTCCCTCCACTCACAACTCACCATCGCTTCACCTTCAAATTCACCTAAACCCCAATTCAATTCACCCCAAAATTCCCCCAAAAAACCACTCAATTCCCATCATTAACACTAAAAATATCAAAAGATCCAAACTATTCAACAACCCCACCATTAGTAGTAATAAAGAAAGGGGAGGAAAAGGGAGGGAAATTGAGGGGTGGTAAATAAGGGGGGTGTAAATAATGAAAGGGGAGTGCAAAGGTTGAGTCAACACCGGGAAATGTTAGTCAATGGTGGAAAACCACCAGCAGGTGTTTGCTGACAAATAAATTTTCATTTTGGGTGTTTGTTTAGAAAAAAAATTTAAAAGGTGTTTAGTAACAAAAAATATATTTTAAAAGGTGTTTTTTTGACAAATTTTCCTATAATATATATAAATCAAGTTGCAAAGTAAATGTGTTGTATTTTGATCATTTTTTTTTCTATTTAGTTATTCATAGATTTGTACGTATTATATATTATGTTTATAACATATAGCAAAGTATATAAAAAATAAAAAGTGAAATTGATTATTCACAAATTATAATATATATATATTTATGAGATATATGAAATAACTAATTTTGAGAAGAAATGAGATTGAAAAATAATTGATAAGCAAGGAAAATATAAAACACTGAGTTTTTTTTTTGTCGGGAACGCATGAGAGGTAAGGCGAGGAGAGAGTGTACACAAAATTTGCTCCGTATTAGGGGTCCAGAGCAATTCTAGGCCCCAACACATTCTTTTATTATATAGATATAAAATAACAAGGCTGACTAATAGGGTGTTCACCCTTGAATCACGGCTCGGGGCCCCCTTTCTATGGGCCTCACTTCTTTGCTAAAATAAATTAGAATCTAAAAATTATGAATAATGTATATGAGTGGATTTGAAAGACAATGTATATGGTTAGAGAGAAAATGTGTAAATAAGAGTCAGCAAAAGTAAGGGAGAGTGAAATCTTTCAAAAAAAAAAAGTAAGGGAGAGTGGAAAAGGTAAAGAAAGTAAACCATCTATTTCATATTATTAAAGCAAAAAATTAAATCAAGGAGGGACACATGTCACCTTCTGGAGTTCTGGTTAAAAGTTTTCCTTCCAAAGTTTTTCCTTTTTTACTAATTTTTTTATTATGTAAAAATACTAATATAATACTCTAAATCTTAATTTTATAATATTTTTAGATTCTAATTAAAGAATTATTTATGTATCAATAATTAACAAAAAATATATTTATATTAAATTCTTGAAGATTCTACGGAGTACATATCAATATAAAATAATATTTAAAATTGCAATATCAGCTGTCTCTTATACACATCTAGATGTGTATAAGAGACAGGTATTATRCAATACAATATTATCATAATGAATTTTATAAAACACATACAACAACAACAAATTAATTTTATATATACTTTGTATTAAGATTGTATCTAAAAGGGACATATTTACCTAAACTACTTATACTTTTTCTCTAAGACTTTACAATTTTTATTATTATTTTGCATTTTAAGCACGAGTAAGAAATTTAACTCGTATATTATTATTGACATAGGTCACTTGGGGATCGCTATTAAGATTATTAAATATATTAAAAATATTACTTGAACATCATATTATAAGTATAATATTATTAAAATATATCAAAAAAATGTCCCAAAATGAAAAAAATACACAGTATTAATAAAGAACGTCTAAATGAGGAATATGCACATACAAACGAAGTAGTCATCATTTACATTGAGCAAACCATTTTTTATTCCAATTTAAATTACACAATTGATTCTCTCTAAAAATAAAAAAAATCAAAGCTACGATTCTTGAAATATTTCGACTAACATAATATCTTTTTATCATATTTATTCATCCTAATTAAATCCACAATCTTATCTGCACATTTTATCTTAATTCAATAAATAGTTTCCCTTACGGTGCCAAGAAAAATATGTGGTGTTTAATAAAATAATTAGTAAGGCTTTGATCGATGAAATGTGTCTCACTATTTTGGATTCTATTTTAAATTTTCGCCCCGGGCCCCAAAAATATCTATGACGACACTATCACATTAAAAGCAATTTTTTATTATGAAAAATCAAAATAAGTGTGAAATGATGTTGACTTTGAAGCATGTTTTAATTAACAAAACTATATTCCTCGTAAAAAAAAACCAAAACTATATTCATGTCAATTTTTTGAATTTTGAAGTAATATTAATTGTGGTTGATCTTAACTGCCTTGGTTCTAAATTAAATTGTTGAAATAGTATTTAGTAAGGCTATGGTGGGAAAAGTATTTAGTAAGGGTATGAGGTAATTTCAGGTGGACACAATCATCACCTCTCCTTCCCTAATATAATACATATAATTGGTGGGAAAGGAAAATTTATAGTTAAGACAAGAAAAAAGGAGGGATTACTAAAAGCATGAATAAAAACCAAGAAGAAAGAATAGTAAATTTCTGTTAGAAAGAACAAGAATCATTAGAGGGGGATTGGGGAAATAAGAAAATTGGCTAAAAAGTAAAAATTAAAAAATTACTTGTGTTGCGATTTGATCCCATGTAACTAATCAACTGATAAATTATTGTATTAATAAATTGGTGGCAGGGGAAAATTTATAGAAAATGAAAGCAAAAAAAAAAACTTGGACAATTATTTAGAAACATGGAAAAAAAACAACTAAGAAAAAAGAATAGTAAGTTGTTACAAAGAGCAATAATAGTAAATTCACTAAATTGTTATTATAAAGAACAAGAATCATCATCATAAAAAGGAAATTCTTAGTGCAGATATTCTATCTATACTTAGGCAGTATATAATTGCGGCTAAAATATACTTTCAAAGCACTCTTGCATTAATCATGTAAAAAGACCATAATAGCTCCATAGTTCCTTATAAATCTCTATTGCATAAAGGAAGGGGGAGGAAGATGATGTCCCCTCCTCTTAAGAGACCTTTATATCTCTAATGAATTGTTTAAAAAATATGAATTGATGTGCCTAAACTACCATTTGMTTATTATTATGTAACTAAAAATGTAAACTGCATTAATTAAGCATCTGACTTAATTAGTGAAAATTTTAAATTAATAAACATTAGCCCAAATTAAATTGACACAATTATGGAATATTTTTTGAATTTCATGTCGTATTTATATACAAAATAATTACATTTGAGATTAATTGTATTACTACTAATTAGCTATAAACATTTTAATATAATACATACAATATAATCATTATAATGAAATACAACTTTCATAGGTCTGAGCACACATCACGTACCCATAAAAACTAGTACGGAATACAACAAATTAAATTTCATTAATATTGTTTTTATTTAGAAAATTGACATTATTTACTTGAAACCCCTCCCACGAAAAACCCTAAAAACTCTTCTATTCTCGAACTCACCGGTGACCTTCGTCTGGCGTTTAAGAAGGTTGCTAGCGAGCKAGCCTTTGCTCTCTCCCCTTTGGATTGGTAGTTGTTCTCGATTGGCTGCTCTCTTGAGAGTTTTTTTTATTTTTTATTTTCTGTTTTTCTTTGTTTTTTCGGCTCCTAATTTTGTTTGTGCCCTTCGAGTTGTGTGGGTATTCATCACCTATTGACGTGTTGAGTTGTCGTCTAGTTTTGCGGGAGATCGGTGGTGGGACTCAGGCCTTCACGAGTCAAAATTCTAGAGGTGGTGGTTGAGTTTGGTCTGTTCCTGGATTTGGAACGGTTCTTAGACTTGGGTATCGCCCGGATCGCGACTTTTGATTGGAGGGAGCAATTTTACTTCTTTGTTTTCTCTCGTTGGCATTGAGCGGTTCTTATATGCGATAGTTTATTTGGATACCACGTCTCTTGGGTCTTTAATTTTTGTTCAATAACTTTGCCACTTGTGGTGGCTTCTAGTTTGATTGTTTTTTTTGTTTTGTTTGCTTTGTCCTCCTAGATCTTAATCTATGGAGTTAGGTTTTTTAGATAGTGTGTTATGGGTTTCATTGACTGTGAAGATCCAACTGCTTCAATTCGATTGTTGGAGATGTTTAATTGATTCCGCAAGCATGGTTATCCAATCAACTCTACTTCAATTATTATGCCAAATTTGCRCGAACTCACAGAAAGTATTGCTTCGGATGAAGATTTTTTTAAGGCTTTATTGGTTCAAAAACTTGAACAATCATACGATGTATGTCGTTTTTTGGATAGGCATTTTTGTACTTGTCAATTAGTTTTTGCAAAATTAGATTGTAAGTGCCGTTTGGCTTTTCCACATTAATGAAATATTTTCGTGTTAAAAAAATTGACATTATTTGTATTGGGATTTGATCCTGTGTCACGTAACCGCATGAAAAATCAATTCATGCGGACTATACTACTACTGAGTTACGCGGCATATTACAAAGTATTGCTCGATGCTTCTAGTTATAAACTACTAGTCTTATATAAACGTAATGCGTTCGTGTGTGAGAAGTGTTAAGACTWATATTAATCATGAATATTAATATGGGAAGTGCTTAACTAATAATCTCTATTATATAAGTGAAGGGGGAAGCAATGGTGTCCCCCTTTGAAATTCCAATTGTGCCCTTTAAAATTAGAAAAATTACACAACACACAATTAATGTACACATTAACTTGCCAAAATAATTATTCAATCAATTCAAATATAAGAGATAACTAAATTGTCAATTAATAATCAACAAAGTAAAAAGGGAAAGTCTAGCTATCAATTAGAAAAAAACTTATATCAAACTAATTTAGACAAATTAATACTCACTTTATTTAATTTGTTCATAATAATCAATCAATCAAACAATACAATAACACATAAAATTTCAAAATTAATCAATTATCTCTAATTTGGTTCAAAAGTGTTAATTTTTTATTGCTTTGGATGGGAAGGTGTAAATTAAAAATTTATATAAAATCAACTAAAACTATATTGTAATATTGTTATTTATAAAAACTAAGATTCATATAACAATGTAAATAATGAGTCTATCAAAATTATTAAATCATTATTTATTCAAGATTCAACCACAAAGAGAAAACCATAATAATTTAAAAAATCATTTACAAAAACAAGATTTTTGTAACTACATGCACGCATCGCGTGCTTTAAAAATCTAGTACGCTAATAATGATTGTATCTACTTGTATATAACTTATTTTACTACTTACTAGTATTCTTTGCACGCGATGCGTACGTGAGTATGTGTGAAAAAAAGAAATGTTTATAATTTTTTTTTATATCAATAATTCTTTGGTTTTTAGTTGTTCATTCATTGTTATTCATATATGAAGTATGTCAAAAGAAAGAAATATAATGTTGAAAAAAAACTTGTGCTTAAATAATAAAGATTAGCAAATAATAATGTTAGAAATATACTTAGTAGACAAATTTTATAGTAGATGACGGTTGTACGATACAACTACGACACTAAATTTTCCAAGTTGGTCCACTAAGTATGTTATTATGAATATAATATGATTAGTGTAACCCAACTTTTAATATGAAATTCTTAGTTTTACATTTTTCTTCTTATTGTCTCAATCCTATCAAATTATTTTGTCAATTAATTTTTTTTTATTAGTGTAACTTAGCTTATGCATTGTTTCATTGTTACATGTTTATTATGATAAGAAAAGGAAATCACTCTACATATTGTTTAATTAGTATAGTTGACATTTCAAATGAAATACCATATTAAACTTGTTCAACATTTATGGCAAATTGACAATTGAAGAGTAAAAAGAGATTATTAATTTTTTTTAAAACATTGTAATTTAATTCATTAAGGGTATATGAGACATTTTATAGGGGGGACACCGTTGCTCCCCCCTTGGCTTATCTCTATTATATAAGCCAAGGGGGGGAGCAATGGTGTCCCCCCTATTAAAAGACGTAAACACCCTTAATGATGTAAAAGACTTAATTGCCCTTAATGAAAAAAATATAAATTCTCTTTATTTTTTTGTACTTTCCATACTAAGAAACATAAAAAAGGTATATTGACTAATTTTTCCCCATGAATAAAAAAAGAAAGTTTAATTAATTAGTGTAAAAAGATTCAAATAAAAATACATTAATTACATAGACTAATTTATTCCATTGAATAACTTAAACATTGCAAATTATTTTGAAAAAAGTTTAATTAATTAGTATGAAAAAATTCAAATATAAATACATTAATTACACAGACTAAAATTTTCACATGAATCAGGTAATCATTGCAAATTATTTTAAAAATCATATTGAATTAAATATTTATTAAATTATTATGTATTTCAATATTACTATTTGTATGTCAATGTAATTAATCATTTAATCTCTTTATCGAGAAATTCAATTGAAAAGAAAAAATAATATAAAAAAATTTTGAAAATCATAATAACTCGCCGCCATTGTTAATTCGAAACTGTATCCAATTACATGATTTTTTTTTCTAATTGAATATTTGTTTCATATAAATTTTTAAACTGACCGCACGCATCGYGTGCTTATAGTGCTAGTATAATAGAGATAAACATATAAATTTAGTATATTATTCACAAACTTTTGAAAAATTGAGCCAATTTTCAAGAGTAACACTGATTTAGTTTGATAGTTTATGCTTACCTTTTCTTTCTTTAGTTCCATCGCTATTGCAAAGAATTGAGTTTGTGGTAAATTGTGTTGTTCTCATATTATTCATCAATGTTTAGGAATTTATACAAACCTAAGATAATCTAATGTATGAAACAATCTTCCTAAATATAATATCTTAACAAACTACTAGCTACAAATATTCTATCATATCTTATTCATATGGAAAATATATCGCACACGATATATTTTCCTTATCTATCTAATCATATATTTTTAAAACCCTCTTGCAATCGTAATGGTAGTAAGTAGTGACACAGACGTTACGATTGGAAATTCAACTATAGGGAAAAAAAATAATTTGATTTATTTTGAAGTCGATAGCAATTTCTTTGTTAATGTGAACATCATTCTTTTCGAACCCATCAATCAGCAATTAAACATGAATGTTTTTCTTTTTGAACCTAGAAATTATCACCATAACGAGAACACCATTCCTTTTCGAACTCACCATGTTTCACAATTTGTATGGAGTAAAATCTCACTCAAATCATATATTGGTCTTTATAGAGAAAAATTACGCTCAGATCAAATATTAGTTTTTCAGAGTAAAACCAAACTCAACTCATATATTTCTTGTCTCACAAATCACAATACAAGGAGTATCATCCACCAACCATGTCTCACGACACACAAAGAGCTGTTAAACTCTCAAGAGTAATAATGATCAAATTTCTCACTTGAGATCACTAGATAACCACATAAACTCTTTAAAAAAATACTAATAGCGAAAGGTAGTACGCCATTGACCAAAGAAGACGAAAAACAATTGTGAAAGTGTTACTGTTTCTTTACCTCGTCGGTGCATTTAATCTTCTTATCCACTAGGAAGGTTTTTGCATATAACTACTCAAGATCTAACCCGCTCTTGATACWATGTTAAGAATTGAGTTTGTGGCAAATTGTGTTGTTCTCATGTTATTCATCAATACCTAGGTATTTATATAAACCTAAGATGATCTAAGATAAGAAACAATCTTCTTGAATCTTAACAAACTACTAGCTAAGAATAAACTATCATATCTTATTTGTTCATATGATTAATATGTCACACACGATATATTTTCTTATGTATCTTATCATATATTTCTAAAAATTATATTTCAATCAGTCATATCTAGGTTGGTATAACTACACTCGTTTTCTTCTTTCATTTGACAATCGAAAAAATTAATACAGCTAGATGATACATACAAATTATCACCAGGATATCGTGTCTCCCCCTTTATTGGATGCCGATAAAGACCATGATTTGTCTTAGCGTAATGTTAAACAATTCAAGAGAAATATTTACGAMAAACACTACACTGTTGTAGTTAGAGTTTTTTCGTCCTCAAGTCTTGCCCCTTACAATGATGCTACTCTTGCAGCTTTGCAAGTAAAACACCCCTCCTTTTCGGTGCCTACCTTACTGGTTATCCCTGTTGATCACCACCTTATTGGAACCCTTGCTATTATATTAGAGTAGATCAGGGGCTTTTCGTGTGGTATGTCATGCGCTAAAGATGGCTGGCGTGCTCAACACC
The DNA here is from genome assembly GCA_008642245.1 of Bassia scoparia. Taxonomy (NCBI): domain Eukaryota; kingdom Viridiplantae; phylum Streptophyta; class Magnoliopsida; order Caryophyllales; family Amaranthaceae; genus Bassia; species Bassia scoparia. Next base: position 34,731 of record SNQN01000399.1, on the reverse strand, counting down.
TTCTAGATTGCTTRGGTGGTGCTGCTGTTGCTATTTTTAATGAGTTGGTGAATGCAATTTCTCAGTTAGTTAATCTCTTTATGTTTGGAAGTGTCATTCTGAGCTAGGAGGATATATTRCTAGCGCTCCTCTTATCCCACTGGTTAAGCCCGATGGTGGTATTGGGAAATTGTTGTGGGCACTATTTGAAGGCGCCTTGTTTCTAAGGTCAGGGTTGCTTTGATTGGTCCGCGTCTAGGAAACTATTGAGGTCTTAAATTCAGGGTTGGGGTTCCAGCCGGTGGTGAGACCATTCTCCACACTATTAATCATTTGGTTAAGGCTCGTGATGGTGATTTTGGCCTCTYTGTGTTATCGGCGGATTTTCAGAATGCGTTCAATTTAGTTGATCGTTCGGCTTTATTGCGTGAGGTTCGACTCCATTGTCCCGCTCTTTCACGGTGGGTCAAATTCTGCTACTCTTCTCTAGCAAGGTTGTATTATGGGGAACATACCTTGTGGTCTTGTCAAGGTGTGCAACAAGGTTATCCTCTTGGTCCTTAGCTTTTTTGCTTTAGTTCTACATCCGTTGGTGTGTTGAATTAGAGACTATTTTGAGTTGTCTCTTCAGACTTGGTACTTGGATGATGGCAATATCATTGGTGATACCTTTGTGGTGGGTAAGGTCTTGGAGTTAATTTTGGTGAAGGGTCCTCGTTTAGGTTTCCATGTGAATGTTGCGAAGACAAAGCTAATTTGGCCATCAAAGGACCCACACAATCTTCTTGAGGGTGTCTTTCCTTCGGACATTGGTCAACCTATACATGGTGTTAAGTTGCTTGGGGGTCCAGTCAGTGCGGATTCCCTGTTTTTTGTTAGGAGCTTGTTTCGCACCGGGTGTCGAAAACTATTGTGTTGATGGATGTTTTTTCTAAGCTTAATGATCCCCCATTTGAGTTGTTGCTTCTTTGTGCGTGTACTGGAGTTTCTAAGCTCTACTTTGCTATGCGCACTTGTCCGCCTCATCTTTTGAAGCGACTCAATTATCTTTTGATATGGCTCTTTGGGTTCTTTGGAGCGTATTGTGACTGCTTTAGGGCTTGGTTTTGGGGACTTGTAATGGCGACTTACCACCTTACCTTTGGCTTATTGAGGATTGGGTGTTTATTCAGCTGGTGATGTTCGGCACTATGATTTCCTTGCGTCCCGTTTGCAGTCTTTTGGTTTACAAGCTTCGCTTCTTCGTTTTTCTGGTGTTGATGATCCGAGACCAACCTTCGAAGATGCCATAGTTCTTTTCAATAGGATCGTGGAGACCGACCTTATGAGTAGCCTTAGTGAAATCGCTGCCTCCATACTCTTAAAGAAATTGGCTAACTTATATTTCACGAATGGTACTATGTATGCAGAATTTACCTTCTCCTTATTTTCATGTCAAGTTGCCCTATCGAAATCACAACAGGGGGGATCACTCCTCAACTTGGTTGCGGGTGGTCCGGATTTCGGGTTTAGGCCAAACTATGAGTGGTAAGACTTATTGTACWGGGCGTCACTAGGCCGGATTGGGTTCGATTCCTCTGCCCCGCGGGGTACAGTCTCAGTGAGACACTGTATTGCAAAGAATTAAATTCTTGCAAATTTGCATAGTATGAGTATGCTGGCATTGAGGACTGTGGATACTTGAAATCGAATAGAGGAAGTTGCCACCGCACTTCTTTCGGGAAATTGTGAAACCCGTTTTAAGCCTCGCATAAAGTAAGGCGAAGGACTCCATGTCTGGTCATGCACCGAGGTCTAGATTAGGGGACGAAGGTATGGGCAAAGTAGTGCACAACACCCCCCGCATCTAGCGGCATCTACTCGGTCTCATTGCTAATTCACCAATCGTAATATTGAATAACATAGATTTCCTTATTAATCCTTAATAGTTACTAGGCGAGTTGATTAATGCATGTAAAGACTACTAATTGTTGTCGCTTTGAACTAGGTTAAGATTCAAGGATCTAAACTATTTGTCCATGAATATCTTATTAGGCGTGACAAGCAATTAACAGGTCTTTAATTAGAAAAATTAATGGTGATTGAATATATACAAGAATAAGAATATACATGGAGGAAGACAAAGAAGACTTACCTCGAATYGCTATCCAAGATAAGGAAAACAAAAGCAAAAGTTAGATTTTGAAATCGAATTGCCTTTCGGATCGCTCTTTACAGAAAGACAACAAAGAGAAAAGTTAGTGATGACAATAATATTGAAATCAAATTGAAAACAAAGAAAAGAAAGAGTTTATTTACACGTTGAGGTTGAATGGTTTATTAATTAATTCGTATTACATGATTTAAAGTTATAAAAAATAAACAAAATCAAAGAATAAWTAAAGAGAAGAGAAGAAGGAGAGAGTTTCTATGAGTTTTGGGGCCTCATAGGCTATACCAACGAAGCGTGGTCAAACAATCCTCGAATGAGCGCCTTGAATGCCTTAATCTCTTGAATTGAATGTGTGTGAATGTCTTTTGATGTATTTTGAATTTGAAAGAACTTTAGAACAGTTTTTGGAAGAGAGATAAGGAGTATCGAAGAGTGAGAGAGTTGTAAGAAGTTGGAAGTCGTCGAAATGAGCCGGGGGGTGCCTATTTATAGGCAAAGGCATGAAAAAGGGAAGGATTTTTGGGCATAATACCACCCAAGTTTCCTTTCCTTTTTTTCGTGACTTTCTTGCCATTTTTGAAAATATTTGCCGGTTTAAAAATGTTAAGAAAATATTTTGTGCAATTAAAAGTCAAGAGTCGTGCATGAGAAGCTTGGGACTGATCCTAAGCATCCTTTTGTGGTGAGCTTGTTACGCAAAGAGTGTTGAAGACCATTGTTCTTAGGGACGCTGTTGCTAAGCTTGATTATCTTCAATGTGAGTAGTTACTTTTTCGTGCGTGTACTTGAGTTTCAAAACTCTACTTTGCTATGCATACTTGTCCCCCTCATATTTTTGAGGTGGCTCAACTCTCTTTTGATGTGGCCCTTTGTAGACACCCCAAATTGAGTTGTGAGTAATGAAAAGTACAATTTTGTTTGCGATTGGTCCGATTCCAAAAGTTATGACTAAATCCACGAATTAAACCCATTGACCCATTAAATCCATGAGGAAATTGAGGTGAAGTTAAGTCCAAAATCATACACCGAGGGTTCAATAAAAGGCGGAAAGATTTTTTTTAGTTATTTTTAATTATTTTCTATTTTTAGGCCTTTCATCTTTAGTAATAGGATTTTTAGAGTAATATCTAAGGGTCACTTATTAGATTTTCACTTTTTATCACATTCTTCTCATTTTTTTGAGTTAGAAATTATTTTGAATTTATTTTTCTGATTTCTCTCCGATTTTCTATGATTTTTACAATATTTATAACATTTTATAAAATAAATAATTTCAAAAATAAATAAATAAATGTCTAGAAAATTCAAGAATACTCCGGAATGTTCTACAGTCATATTCTTCTTCTCTAAAATATCCGAATTCCAGAATATTCYCGRATTCGAGGTTAAGAAAGCAATATTCTGAAGATTCCGGAAGATATTTGTCGAAAATAAGAAAAAATGAAGTGTAAATACGCTTAAAAAGAGTGTATATACGCTTGGTATAAGCGTATATACGCTCCAAGTACACATCAACATATAGTCAACGTACACGTCAGCATACAAGTTAGCAAGAGGTCTCTGGCTTTCCTATTTGCACCTTACGCTAGAGATGGAAATGGATCGGATTCGGGGCGGATGAACCATCACCCGCATCCATCCGTCCCACCCAATCCATCCATCATCCGCCCAACCATCCATCCGAAACCATCCATCCATCACCCAAGGGCGAAATGGATGGATCGGGTGAATAAACGGATGATAAAAATAATTAAAACATGTAAAAAAAATGCCATAAAAAGAGATAATTTTTAGAATTTAGATCATTAATCTTTACAAATTACAATGAATGAATGAAAGTTCGGTGTGGTATTGCGATTAAAAATCAGTRAGAATACTAGCACAAAAAAAATCAGTAAGAATACTAGCACAAAAAAAAAAGTCAGTAAGAATACAACTTGGGCTTAGCCCATTTAGCAATTTAAAAATAAAAAATAAAAAATTAAATTAAATAAACGGATGATGGATCGGATTAATGGATCAGGTGATGGGTAAAAAAATTTCACCCGTATCCGTTCTGTCACCCCCATCTGTTAATCCACCACCCGCTTTTTCATCCATTTAATTCGGTTTTTTCACCCATCCATTAATGCGGGTGGACTAGATTGATGGATGATCCACTGAATTTTCCCATCCCTACCCTACGCCTATAAATACGACCCTTGGGTGCTCATTTGCGGCATTAACTAATCCCTCGGCATACTTACGAACCAAAACCCTCTCAAACACATCGTTTTACTAATCTTACTCACAAGCAAAACTCATTCATTCAAATCCTAAAGTTCGTGAATCCATTGTCATCTTTCGGAGTTATTTCTGTGCAAATCTAGGTGCAATTTCTGACGCTACACAACATAAATCATCATCATCAAATTATTAATCCTTACTAATACAATATTTCGAGTTTTGATTAAATTAACAGAAAACGTAGAAATTCATATAGTTTTTTAGATGCATGTAAATATGTATGTATAATCGAATTTCCTTTAATTTTCAATACGTAAATAGTATTTAGTTTTCTTTGTTCTTAATATTATTATTATTATTATTATTATTATTATTATTATTATTATTATTATTATTATTATTATTATTATTATTATTATTATTATTATTATTATTATTATACTATTATGTCGATTTGGTCTCAAAGTGGGGACCATGATGGAGGGTGTGAGGTTGGAGACGGAAAGGACTTGACCATGAGTGATGTGCTTTTAAGTATCTTGGGTCAATCATCCAAAGACTGGGGATATTGACAAGATGTGGCTCATAGGATTAAGTCAGGGTGGGTTAAATGGAGAGCGGCTACAGGAGTGTATGTGATCGAAGCATCCTTTAAAGCTGAAGGGAAAATTTATAGGGATGCTATAAGATCCAGTTTTGCTTTTGGTACGGAATGTTGGGGCCTCCAAGAAAGAGCATTTTCAAAAGGTTGGGGTCACCGAGATGCGGATGTTAAGATGGATGTGCGGTAAACTCTACGAGATCGAATAAGAAATGAAGTTTATCCACGCAGAAAGTTGGTGTGCAGATATTGCAAGCAAGTTAAGGGAAAACCGCTTGCGTTGGTTTGGACATGTAAGACGGAGACCTCAGGGGGCACGGTGCGAAGAGTGGAAGAGTGGGTCAAGGGATTTTAACGAGGTAGAGGGAGACCAAAAATGACTTGGGGGAAGGAGTTAGAAAAGATCTGAAGCAGTTGGATTAGCAAGAGAGTGAGGCTCTCGATCGGAGGGAGTGGAGGAGGAAAATTTATGTGGATGACCTCCCGGAATAATCACATTTGGTTCATGTTAGCCGACCCCACATATGGGATTAAGGCTATGATTGATTGATTGATTGATTAATTGATTGATTATTCTTATTATTATTATTATTACTATTACTATTGTTATTATTATTATTATTATTATTATTATTATTATTATTATTATTATTATTATTATTATTATTATTATTATTATTTTGTTAATACTAACAGTTTTATTAGTTTTGATAAGCAATGCGTTCGAAGGCGAAGTTTTCAATATTCTAATTAAAAATTGTTTTCTCTTGTTTTGGTAGTGATTCAAGGTAAAGGAATTTGTATATTCTAGTCTTGATTCTTGTATATATGTTCAATCACTTTTATAATTCTTTAAACAAGACCGTAGTTGTTGAATCACATTAAAGTCTAATTAAATATGGATGATCGGATTTTAAGTATCGTATTAATTTGATTAATTCAAACTGGTCACAATTTTTAGGATAGGTAGTAATTCACGTGTAATAGAAATTCGCTTTCATAATAGTTTTAGGTTAGAGGGAACCGTATATACGGTTCATATGACCGTATGTATGGAGCTCCCAACCTTATATACGGTTGTCCATCCAGTTTGTATGCGATCCTCGTTTTTTTTTTATCTATCTTTCGAAAACACCTATAAAACCATGCTCCTGGTGCTTAATTAAAGATCAACGAAAATCATCGATCAAAGTGCAATTCAAATCTCTAAAAAACCTCTTCTCTCAAATTCAATCCATAAACACACTCAAAATCAAAAGTCCCTCGAATTCGTCGCAGCTTTCGGAGTCATATCTTTGCGGATTTAGGTACAAATTCTGAGGCTATTCAATCAAATTCTCTCTCTCTCTCTCTCTCTCTCTCTCTCTCTCTCTCTCTCTCTCTCTTTCTCTCTTCTCTTGTTATTAATTTTGATTAATATAATATATACATTGAATTTTGTTTTGCTTTTAGTTTTCAATCATATTTCAATCGTTTTTTGAGTTATCGCCATTGTTTTACTCATAATTGTCAATGCTAACGATTTCTGTTKTTGTGAGAAGCGATTCAATTGGAAGCAATCTTTTGATACTCTAACCTTGCTTTGTTTTCTTTTTCTTTGTTGTGAGAAGGTTTTCTATATTATTTTTTGTTAGCTTGTTATTACTCATAAGTATGGGCCCGAGTTAGAATTGTAATTTAATAGGGGGCACCATTTCTCCCCTTCACTTATATAATAGAGATCAATAATATAAGAACCTCTTCTTAGGGGCGAAGCCAGAAAATATTATTGAAGGGAGCCGTATAACTAGGTTGCATAAGTTCAGATTGGGGTACAAATACTAATGTGACTAATTTTTTTTTATAGGATTTGGATACGACAATGAAGTATTTTTTTAATGAAAAAAATTAATGGTTTTTTTAGATTTTACTAATTTGTAAATTGTATTCTAAAATATACTATTAATTACTTCAAATTCGTACAAAACAACCACAAATATCGATTTCAACAAGTATGGTGCAACAAATGCAACAAGAATAAAAGTAAGATATTATGTACTCCGTACTTAGAACCAYTAATTCAACTAAACAATCACTTAAACAATAGTGTTAAAATAGAAATTAGGTTATTATTCAAAATTTTAAGTAATTTTGAACAATCAAATCAACATACTAGAACAAAACTCAAGAAAAAAATAGGAAGTAAACTGTACAAATTATTGGATTGATTCTTAACTTATTAAA